>APFE031230642.1:785-15670 GCA_000404065.3 Pinus taeda
CATCTCCTAAGAAGACATCACCACCATCGTATTTCTCATACTCGCAGAACCACTCTCTATGGGAAGTGAAGTGAAAGGATGCATCTGAGTCAATCAACCATGCCTCATGATCTACATGTGTACTTGAAGAATCCAAGTACATATCCCCACCTTCATCTGAGGTGTTTTTGCCTCTGCAGAAGGAGCATCATCATATCCCTTTCCTTTATCAGTAGCTTTAGATTTACGCTCCCTTCTGAAGTGCTCTTCCTTTCCGCATTTTCAGCACACCACCTTTGTAGGTTTTCCTGGAGATTTAGATCTCGCTCTAGATTTAGATCTCCCACTCGATGACTTATTTTTGTTTCTGTTCTGGGACCGTCCTCGTACAGACAAGGCATCACCATTCTCGTTGTCCATATTTTTCCTTCTCATCTCCTCTGTTAGCAAGGCTGAGACTATTTCATCAAACTACAAAGCAGTTGCATTGCTACCTATTGCAATAACCAGACTATCCCACGAATCTGGTAGAGAACACAACAAACTGATGCACTTATCTTCATCTGAAATTTCAATATCAACAGATGATAACTGACTTACCACAGTATTAAACGCATTCAGATGCTCTGTCACCGAGTCTCCATTTTTCATCCTCAGGTTATACAGCTTTTTCCGCAGGACTAATTTATTCACCAGAGACTTCGATTGGTACAAAGTCCCTAACATGTCCCACAGAGCCTTCACCGTAGCTTCCCCTGATACATTCAACAATACAAAATCTGAGACACACAATCGTATTGTGCTCTTTTCCTTCCGATCTAGCTTCTTCCATTCTTCATCGGTCACTCCCGTTGGTTTAGTACCCTGATCTACCACGATCCACTGATCTTTATCCACCAACAGATCCTCCATCTTGAGTTTCCACAACTCAAAACTTTGACCATTGAACTTCTCAATCTCTACCTTTCGGCTGCTCACCATCTTCTTTCACCACTAGAATCGATCTCATAGATCTCCCACTAAACATGGTCTACCACAGGCCCGAGCAAAACCCCTCAGCAACAAAGGCGTCCCCTTGAAGCCAAAACAACTCTGATACCAAATGTAGGTTTTAACCCCATACATAAATTACCTGCATACGAATTCTAAATCATAGGCAAAATAAAAATGCGAGAGCATAACACATAAAACACATATACACAGAGATTTCCCACTGGATCCCAAAACCGGGACTACCAGCTTGATTTTTCATTATGTTCCTTTCAATGTTACAATACATATTTATACATGTCGAAGCATCCAATAGCATGGACCGAAAAACCATCGCGTCCAAAACCATGGACCGAAAACCATCCAGTCCAAAAAAACATGTGCGAAAATCATGCACAAAACCATAGGTGGGTCCGCCCAACCTAACATAGGGCCCAAAACCAAAATTTTCCGGGGCGTTGCCCCGGACCCCATAAAGTGGGATTACGGGTACCCCTCAAACCCCTTGTTAACTATGTGGAAAGAATATAACACAACCCAACACATATCTATACAAACTACCATCCACTAAAAACCACCACAATCAGTGAATCCTCACACTGCCATTTGACTATCCAACCACCATTGGATTGAGAAACTTCCTTTCACTCAAGCTCCATTATCATTGCTCCACCTCCATGAGGTCACTGCTCCTCACCACTATGCAAATCTCCTTTCATCTATTTTCAAACTTAATCCCAAGACACTATGCTCAACAAGAAATCATCTCTACATACATGCTCTCAATAGAAATATTTGGTAATCACAATAAAGAACAAACCATAAAAACTGAATACAATGAGATCCTCACAATAATATGATGCTACATAATACAAATAACATCATAAGACACATGGATATGTGCTACACCTCCTACAAAAACAATGTGAGAGGATCACCAACATATATTCCATCAGCATACAGAAACTCTCCAAATCAATCACTACACCAACAACTCTAATTTTGATCTATGCAGCATACTTTAGATCTCGACATTATTTAGTCATAAAAAATCATGGATTGAAGCATCTATTCTCGACATAAGATCTGAAGCATCAAAACTCAATGTAATATTCTCCAACACACTCTCTAACATCCTCATCTCAAAACAACTCACAATCAACAATCCCACAATGAGCTATCTTCGATATTAATATGAACTCAAGTGCTCAACTCAATAATTACACAAAAGTACTCGGCATTAGAGCTCTATTCATATGCTTGATTGGATCCAAATTCAGCTCATTAACTCAACTATTCCACTCTCTCCACTTTCCTTTTGATATTTTCAATGTTAATCACTTTCTACGAGCAAATCAAATTTCGAATTCCAATAAGGGCAATTCGGAAAACAAGCACAACAAAAATTCCTGTGAAAATTGCCTTTGAAGAAGCTTTCGTTTCTCTCAATCTATATCTAATTTTGAAAAATTTGTCAATGAAAAACTAACTTGGTCCGTTCTTCACAAAACCCATGTCTCAACATTTTGAGATCCATCCTCATTTACACAGAAAGTCATCCACAAAACTGTCACTTTTTTATCCAGTGAATTTCTCAGCTGGCATGTTTTAACAACAAAAAACTCTGAAAATTGCCTTTGAAGAACTTTTTGTTTCTCTCAATAAAGACCGAATTTGAAAAAAATATGTTGATTGAAAACAAATTTCGTCCCTTCTGCACAAAAAGCCCATGTCTCAGAAATTTGAGATCCATCCTCATGTTCTCATAAAATGTAACCCAAAACTATCACTTCTTTATCCAACGAAATTCTAAGTTGGCATGTTTGACAATTTCCTCATGCAAGAGAAGAAACACAGTTTTTCTTCTCTTCCTCTATTGTTTAATTTTCTTAAATGATTAAGTTAAATTATTCTCCCAATCAATACCTATCGGAAATACCATAGTTATCCCAATACTAAAAATACTTTTACTATGGTAATACTATACTCATGCTCAATCAAATACCAAGGTAAACCATTTAATTTCCATTCCAAATACCATAGGAACCATCATTGGTAACAATGTATAACCAAATAATCATATGCATAACCAATGTATAGCCAAACACTTCACCACATCCAACTCTATGCAACAACATGATCAGGAGGACCATGACATCCCATGCTCACACTCTATGTGAAACACGTACAAATCAGAGATCCATATACACATCTCCATGCTAGTAGATATGCCAAAGACAACCATCTCACTCTTAATACATCCATACCAACCAATAGGACCACCATGTCACATCCATACATACATGATCATGACCATGTTCTTGTTGACATCAATGCGAGCAATGGTTACTACCCACAATTTTTTTCACAAGTCCCTCTACTTGAGCAAGCAATTAATTTATGCATATCACATCTTCATTTATAGTACCTCTCAAAGCAAGACTATCATATTATATTTGTCTACTAACTTCTATTAATTTACATTGACACTGTAAGTTATAATGTTTTATGCAATTTTTCGGAGATCATAATTTTTAATTTCAGTGGTAGGGTGCAACACTTATTTAGTTTATAATATTATTAAATGATGGAAATGTCGATAAGATAAGTGGCAAATATTAAGATTCTGTGTAGTAATTGTTTAGTTTATAATGCTATAAAATGGTTGTAATATAAATGTGATAATTTAGGAGAGTTTACTTAGTACTTTTAACATGTCACAGTAAGAATTAAAAGTAAGGGTAACTATTAAATGCATCCCCATCTAATTTAAAACCACTTTTTCAATTTCAAAATATAGACATCTATGGATACAAAAATTCATATCAAACAATTTTAATTTTTTTCTATATAATACTACCTAATCACCCATGGGAGATTTGAACCGGTGACCTATCGCAAGGAGTGCCTTAACAATACACCCATTCATCATCAAGCCAAAGCCCCATGGGCATCAAGTAATTTTAATTAATATAGATTTTATTAATTTTGTTAAATCTTTTAGGTTAACTACCAAAATGAAACAAGAATAATGAAGGAGTTGTGATCTAGGAGCACAGAAAAAAATAGGGTTCGAAGCGGAAGGCAACAAGAGAAAGCAGGTAATCATGGAGGTCCAAGGAGGAGAGCTCTCCACTCCCTCGTATAGTAATATGGTTTCTAATAAAGGTAGCACAGTGATTCGAAACAAGCCTCCAAAATATTCGGAGAACAAGACAAAAAATTCTGACACCGAGAAGGCGAAAGGCAACAAACCCTAGGAAGAGGAAAGGACCCACAAGGAGGTGTGACAGGAGGATAAAGTTGAAGACAACAAGCAGGAAACTAAGACTAGAGCTAATATGGGGCCCTGCAAACTAAAGTATAACATTAAACCATAGGTGATACTAAATGAGCTAGCGCTAGAAGAGCACAGAGATCATATGACAAACTATACAATCATATGCACGTTTATGGGCATCTGGCCAATGGAGAAAGCTCTGTACACTTGGATAAAATACACCTGGAAACCAAAAGGAGAGTTAAACATACATCTTGGATCTAAGGGTTATTTTACTGTGGTATTCACGAACTTGGAGGACAAGGAAAAAATATTTGAAGGAGGACCATACTTCTATGTGGCTGCAGGTCTCTACATGAGACCTTGGACGTTGAACTTTGTTCCAGAGCAAGAAACATTCACTTCGGTCTCGGTGTGGATTAGACTATACTCCTTACCTTTAGTTATTCGATGCCAGAATCTTTAAAAGCTCTAGGTAATAGATTAGGTCATTTCATAAATATTTCAGAGGCGACTCTGCGAGGAAAATATACCTCCTTTGCTCGCATTTGTGTAGACATGGACTTACTAGGAGCACTTCTAGCTGAGGTCACAATTGAAGTTTATGACGAGGAATGGGTTCAAGCAGTTGACTATGAACACACACCTTTCCAATGCTGCAAATATCATGAACATGGACACTTATTCACAGACTGCCCACTTAATAAAAGGGAGGAACACCAGAAACCCAACAAAGGAAAATACCCTGTAGGTTTTACTAAAGTGGGAGGAAAAAGGAAAGAAGGGGGAAAAATGACCCAAAATAAACCCAGTGAAAGGAAAGCACCAAGTCACAACAGTTTTGGAATTTTAAAAGAAGAAGTAGAAGAGGAAGGAATACAAAAGATACCAGAGAACCATCAAAGACGGAAAGGAACAGAGGCTAGCATGGAGTTCACATAGGAACAGAATGAACACAATATGGACCCTCTTATTACCATATAACTAGAGAGGGACCATGATATGACCCTAAGTGAAAGTGGTACGGACGACTAAGACTTACAGGAGATCCTTGAAATGGAGAACGTTGAACTAGAAATATTTCTAGAATAAGGAAGCAACAAAGGTATTAACTCTCTACCGTAGGAGGAAGTTGAAAGGGTGCAACAGCTATTCCTCAACAGGGCACATAAAAAAGCTACAAGAGTCAAAAGAGGCCATGACAACCAAGAAAACAAAGGGGTTACAATAATGGGATTAATATTAGGAAAGTCTGCCAAAAACCCAGGTAAGGAAAGAGGAACAAAGAGGTAGAAAGGACTGTTATTGGAATGTGGAAAACTCATGATTGACTCAGGAAAGATGAAATATCTCTCTAATTACTCTTTTACTAACCCCCCCAAAGAAGCTCACAACCTGGAATATTAGAGGACTAGGGAGTAGAAGAAAAGAAAGAAATCTAAGTAACAAAATCAAAGAAGAAAAACCCGACAATAATGTTCATACAAGAAACCAAATGCTCAGTAGAGAAGATTATAGAAAACCATAGCAAATGGTTAATTAAGTATGAGCATCTTGAAGTCAAAGAAACTAATTCAGTAGGAGGAATTCTCACTTTATGGAATCCTCAAAAATTTGGTATCCTTGAGGCGGAGGCATCCAAGCACCACGTTTCAATGATTATTCAACTTGTGGGGGACAAGGAGTGTTACATGATCACCAATGTCTATGGCCCTCAAATACTGGAATATAGATTCATACTCCTCACCTCTTTGGAGGAAATGAAGAAAAGACACCCAATGATACCCTGGATTCTTGGGGGAGACTTCAATATGATTAAATCTCTCACAAGAAAAAGGGGCGCAACTAGAATACTTCGAAGGGACTCAGTTGCCTTCCAAAACTTCCTCACCAATATGAGACTAGTGGATATGGACACAGGAAATGGCATTTTCATATGGAATAACAAAAGAGGAAGAAATACCCAAGTAGCCTCAATATTAGACAGGTTCATAATCTCAAAAGAACTTATGCTCATTGGACGAAGTCTGATAGCCTTCATCCTCCCTTTTGGAGGCTCAAACCACTGGCCCATCCAACTGGAAGCTTCCTTAACTGGTACCCCGAGAAACAGACCCTTCAGGTTTGAGAATTTTTAGCTCTCTCACTCTGATTTCCTCACAAACATAGAGAAGTGGTGGAAAGAAGAGCTACACTCCCATGGCACAAAAATCCTTCTTCATCTTAGACTCAAACACATCAAGAGAAAGCTCATAGAATGGAATAAAAATGAGTTTGGCAAAATCTTCAAAGCTAAAGAAGAAGTGGGAAATAAATTACAGGAAATCAGTTGAACTCTCATCACAAAAGGCTTCACAGAGGAAAGAAAAGAGCTAGCAAACTCACTTCAACAAGAATGGGACAACAAATGTCTCCAAGAGGAAATCTTCTGGAGACAGAAGTCCAAAGTACCATGGATTAAGGAAGGGGAGAGAAATATCAATTTCTTTTACAAATCTACCATAGCATACTAGACTATCAATAGGATAACAAAACTCACAGATCCTCAAGGAATAGAGAAAAATTCTCATGAGGAAATGGAAGATATACTTGTCCAACATTTTCACAGCATTGCCAAGAAAACCACAACAGACAGATCCCAATTCACGAAAAGATTTACCGAGCACATTCCTAAGTTGGTAACCATGGAATATAATCATAATCTAAATAGGCCAATGATGGAGGAAGAGGTCAATGAAGTTATCAAATAAATGGATAATGGGAAAGCTCTAGGTCTAGATGGTTTTAATGTGGACTTCTTCAAAACATGCTGGAATATTGTCAAATAAGACATTCTGGAGGTAGTGGAGGACTCGAGGAACTCTAAATGAGTTTTGAGGGTGCTTAATGAATCCTTTATTGCTTTAATCCCCAAACAAGAAAAAGCCACCTCTCCTAACAGATTCAGACCCATAACACTATGCAATGTGGTGTACAAAATCATTTTCAAAGTCATTACCAACAGACTCAAACCCGTCCTCCCAACTCTGGTATCAGAGGAGCAAACGGGTTATATGGAATAGAGTCAAATTCTCAATAACATCATTCAAGCTCATGAAGTGGTACATTCCCTCAAGACAAATAAGAAAGCGAGAATGACAATGTAGATGGACATAGTGAAAGCTTATGATAAACTAAGTTGGGCTTACATAAGGGACGTTCTCAAAGCATATGGCTCTGACCACAATTGGATAAGGTGGGTCATGGCTTTGGTTACCACTGTCAGCTATTTTATTCTTCTCAATGACTCTCCTTCTAGGACTTTCAGGCCTATGAGAGGTCCTCGACAAGGATGTCCTCTTTCCCCATTCCTCTTCATCCTCATGATGAAAGGGTTGAGCAGAGCGATTATTGCTGCCAAGGAGGAAGGAAGATTACAGGGACTGAGACTCACATCGGGCGGAGACACTTTGACACATCAACAATTTGGGGAAGATACTATGCTGCAGGGCATACCTATAGTCAAGGAAGCCAAAGCATTCAAGCAAATTCTATATGATTTTGCAATTCCAGCGTACTGAGGTAAGCCTGACAAAATAAAAATCTTCTTTTTCAGTACTAATATTTCTATTCAAAGAAATCTTTCCAAAATTCTAGGCTTTCAAAGGCGTTCACTGCCCTCAAAATCTTTGCGAGTACCGCTAACCGACAAAGCACTGAACAACGACATCTGAGAGTTTGTAACAAATAAATTGAAGGACAAGATCAACAAGTGGACAAGCAGATCATTGAATCTAGCTCGGAGGCTGGTCCTCACTAAGGCGATACTCCAAACTATCCCTGTCTACATGTTATCATCCCTTCTGGGTCCAATGAGAGTCCTTCAACAAATTAGAAATATTCAAAGAGGATTTCTATAGGGAAAAGGGGAAGAGAAAAAGAAATTGGATCTGGTAGCTTGGGACAAGATCTTCAAATCCAAAAGCCATGGAAATTTGGGTCTACATGACCTAGATATTCTAAACAAAGTTCTCGGAGAAAAATTGTGGTGGAGATGGCTAAAGGAAATACAAAAACCATGGGCAAAACTATGGAAACAAAAATATGCAATGAACTGGCAAGAGACAGACCTCATAAGAATGATAGGACACATAAAAGGTTCCCATATTTGGCACAAGGCCTAGGAAAGTAGAGCTTTAGTACAAAAACATAGTTTTTCGGAGATCAGAAATGGAAATCTTGGTTGGTTCTGAGAGGAGAACTGGCAGTAGGAAGGTAACCTTAGCAGAGAAGAATTAGTAAGCATCAAAGCTGATACCCTAAACAAAGGATTAAAGAAAGTAAGGGACTATTGGGATCAGGCAAGGGATAATAGAAAATGAATAATTTGGAAGATACCAGACTACAGTGAGCTGATCCCACTGAAAAGTCAAGCTAAAGCTCTAGAAGCTATTCTAGAAAAGAGAAAATTTTTACCTCAATTGCAATGACCTATTAATATGGGGCAGAAATAATGAGGGTGTTTTCAACCTCAAAGAAGCTAAAAGAATAGCCAGAGGACTTTACTTTCCAAACACTGACAACACATGCAAAGACATTTGGAATGGCCCACATTGGATGAAGAGCAAATTGTTCAGGTGGTTGGTTCAACAAGAAAAGATTCTAACTTGGGAGAATCTCAAAAAGAGAGGTTTTGCTAGCCCTTCGAGATGTCACCTATGCAATCAGCAGGAAGAAACCACAAATCATATTTTCAACCTCTACTCCTTCATTGCAACCCTATGGAACTGGGTAACTGATGTTTTCAAGCAGACGGACAAGAATGAATATAATATCGTTGTTACGTTGAAAAATTGGAGAAGATATTTCTCAGACAATGAGACAATAAACACAGCCTAAGCTCTGATTCCAAGGTTCTTGATCTGGAATATTTGGAAAGAGCACAACAATAGGATCTTCAAAGACAAATTAGCCCAGTTAGAAGCACCAGAGCGCTGAACCTAAAACATCTCAAGTAAACAATCGATGCCATTGGGGGTTTTTCAACAGGAAAGAACATGGGCCATAGAGAGGCACACATTCTAGAAATGTTGGAACTTCAGTCACATATCCCTCAGAGTCTAAATCGTGCCACAAAACATACTACAATGGGAAAGGCTTTCTAGCAACCCCCTTCACAGGCTTTTTTAAAATTCAACATAGATGGAGTGGCAAAAGATAACCTTGGAGATGTTGGTTATGGAGGAGCCATAAAAGATGAGAAGGGAAACATAAAAATCATTTTTCACAATCATCTAGGAAAAGCCGCCAACAATATGGTTGAACTCATGGCTGTGGAGCAATGCTTGGAGATTCTAATAGAATACAATATTCAGAATGTTATCATTGAGGCAGACTCGGAATTAGTCATCAATTCAGTCAAGCGGATAGGCATAGGAATAGAACCAGATAAAATATCAAGCCACTAGAGACTTCTACAGGTCTATAACAGAATTCAATCTCACCTAAGAATTCTAAGAACTCTCAGTTTTGCGCATGTAGACAGGGAAGCCAATAGAGTAGTGGACTGGCTAGCCAATGTAGGGGTAAGATGCACACGAGACAACATGCGCTACAGGTGGGAGATGGTACCAGAAAGCCAAATCCGAGAACGTTGTTCATCTCGGGCCCTCACACACACAAAGCAATACCAAAACAGATAGAGCAACTGACTGTCACCTTTCATCAATAAATAATAGGGGTATGTCACTAAAACATATAGAGTTGGCGAACCTATGGGTCCAGAAGGAAATCGCCATAGCTAGCCTTTGCATTGGTGCTATTGGAAGCTTGACTAGAGAATGGGTCACCAGGAACACGAGGACAATCAACCCCAATAGAAGGCTCAGAAGTATGGAGGGCAGTAGACATAGAGTCTCAATGGCTTGGCACCATCGTGGGTCAAAGTGGTTTCTAGGTCCCCAAGTGCCATCACAACCTGAAATGGTTTTTAAGAACAACAAACGAGTAGTTTACAGACCAACAAGCAGGTTGGTGGGACCAGGAGATAGTCAGCAGGAGTCAAAACAGCTTCCAATATACCACCCTTATCGGGCGCCCTCAAAACCGAAAATGGTATTTATGAATTGTATGTGATTCTACACAACTGTCAACACATGGCTTTGGGTGAAGAGTGAATATCACCCTCATCGTGCAGGTATTCCTCGGGATTTTACTCCGCCCGATATTGACGTTGGCCATTTGATCATGAGGAAGCATATCGACGAATATAGGCTGTCGAGAAGGTTAGTGGGTCCGGAAGAAAGTAAGCAGACTTGAAATCTTTTGGATAATGTGTCTATTTCCCTCTTAGGTCCAACTAATGGTTTGGCGCGACAGGAAGTTAAAAAAGTTTCTGGAATACCACCCTCATAGGGTGCCCTCAAAACCTGAAGTGGTTTCCTTGAAAAGTATGTGATGTCATCCATCTATGACTTCTCCACCTCTTACGGTTGTCATCCATTGGATCAGGAAGCGACAGACCCGAAGTCTCTTGAACACAGTCTCTATTTGCATCTTTAAGTCCACCAAATGTTTTGTGAGCGTGTCCTTTTGTACGGGTATCAAGGGCTCATGTAATTCTTCCCTTTGTTAGAGGATTTGCTTCCTCGTAACATATGTTGTAACTTTTGTAACATATTTACTGTCACAAGTTAATAGAAGGTTCAATTCTTGCTTCAACAAAAAGAAGAACACACACAGATATATGAAATTTAATAATATTTTGGAAAAAAAAATTGATTATATAATATATATATATATTAATATTATATATTGAATTTAATAATATTTTTCGAAAAAAATGGTAAAATATGATATATAGAAAGTATTTAAAGTGTATTTATATAAAAAAATATTAATTGTTTTTTGAAAAATTATGAAAAAGTGAGTCTCCAATAATTTAATTTATAATAATAAATAAATTAGATATTATTTTAGAATTAGTTTAATTGTTCAAGTTTTTTCTATTAAAACAACTTACTATTAGGAGGTTACAAGTTCAATTTTCATCAATCTCTTTAGATTAAACTTTGATTAGTTTAACTAAAATATATAATCCTCTAAAATATTTTTCAGAAGAAAAAAGATATTGATGATAAAAATTAAAATGGAATAAAAACTTTGCAATATTTTTTCCAAGAGGCATATTTTTCAAAGGGAAAAAAATATGAATGATGAAATTAGAATTGAGGAAAAACTTTACAATATTTTTCCGAAGAGGCGTGATCTAACCGCTCTCAAAGGATATCTAATTGTACAAACGCTCATGAAATTAGAATTGAGGAAAAACTTTACAATATTTTTTCGAAGAGGCGTGATCTAACCGCTCTCAAAGGATATCTTATTGTGCAAATGCTCAATTACTAAGCATAACTGATTGCTGGGGAAGAGTGCAAAACCAAATGTCAGCATTTTGAAAAAAAAATATGAAATATGTTTTTAATTAAAATAAAATGAGCCTATAAATTTATTTTAAAAAACAATAACGACTGTTCTGACAGTGCTAATTGATTTAATAACGTACAGATTTACGATGGAATTCCACCCTTTAAAGAATATAGTAATAACATCACGAAGGAGTAATCCCCGTGCTGTTCGTTGGATACCTATACCAATAGGTTTCATATTTCATGATTGGAAAATGTAAGTGCCAAATATGCTCCATTTTGCTATCACAAAGGTTTCATATTTACAAAGAAAAGAAGGTGTACATAGGCCTGCATTTTCACAAAAGTTTATGAGTGACCCAACAGTCTAATCTAGATCATGCCATGTTTTCAATTTATGCTGTAGAATAGAGAATGAAATCTGTCTAAACTGTTTAATCTTGGCAGATCAGTAGCTAGATAGAGAAGCTAAGGTTCCCAACTGCTTAATCTGGGACCTTGGAAGGAATAAGGGTTGTATTAGATAGGAGATGAAAGCAAAAAGCCAATGAAAAGAAAAAGGCATTCAAAGGGTTTGCAAGTCCAAGTGCACCCTCCAAGAAGGAATAAAAAATGCTAGGAAAAGTAGTTGGGTAGGTAGAAGGGGTTGCAGAAGTGCTGTCTCTTTCAAGACCAAAGGTGATGAAACATCTACAAGAAAAGCCACACATTGGAGCATGACTAACTCCCTTGTTTTCATTTGTATATCACTCATTACTAACTCCCTTTCCCAAGCTATACAGAGCACAACAGTTTATATGTTTGTCATATTCTTATGGCTTTAAAAGCCACATTTCTTGTGCAAAAATCTTTTCATTTTGATCTACTCCTGATTTCAAGTTATTTTCAAAGAAAACTTGGTTGAACTAGCCCTCATTCATATGTTCCCTCCATGTTACCAACTAACTCTACTACTTAGCTCCCTATACCCGATTATCCCTATTATTATAAACACCATGGTGTATAAACCCCACAATGTATAAATATCCCCTCCTTGGCACTATAGCCATAATGTTCACTCCCTGGGAATTGAATTAACACCTGGTTAAAATCGAGAACCCATGTTCCACCTTTTGCTCCATCTCAACCAGTTTCCCTACCCAAAAGTTCCATTTTGACCTTTAAAACCCTTGAAAAACCTTTTAATCCCATAAAAATCACCCAAGGGCGGAAATATTATGAAAATATCCTTCCCCCGCCTTATTCTAAGGTCGGAAGCCAATTTACCCTTTCACGTTGTATAAAACCATTGAACCCCTTTCCCTATAGTTTCTACTTTCATAAAGAATTATACCCATACTTTGTATAAAACCCGCAAATTTTATGTTTTCCTAAGGTTGGCGGACCGAGTTATTTTGGTAAGTAAAACTATTGAAAATTCTTCGAAAATCAATTGTCGCATGGAGGGTCCCGCCGTCACGTTTGCCGAGAAATATCATTGTTTAAAGCCCGCCCACGTACAGTTACAGTCCGTGCAACTATTCTGCCCGATGGCCGTCCGATGGTGGCCTTCCCAGATCAACGGTTGGCATTGATTTCGGCAAAACCCGACGTATGACCGTTAGCAACGCTAGGGGTTAAGAACCCGTGCAAGTTGATCGCCCGACAGCTGTTGGATCGCGCGCCTCCAGATCGACGGCCCACATCAATATCGGAGGACCCTACACGTCTGACAGATACCTTCTGATATCTGTCAGACGCTTACGTCACGCGGGGACAGATGGCGCGCCCAAGTTCCATCGGAGCCCGTCTGACAGTTTCTTCGCCGTACAGGAAGGGTCCCGATATGGTGACATCTGTCCCGTCCACGTCCCCGTCCTGCTGTCGCGCACGTCACCACCACGTCTGCCCACCTCATCCGTCATTTTCCCACGTGGTCGCCACTTCATCGCCCTCGTGGACCGGTCATTGACCGCCACGTCACCCGATGACGTCCTGCTGACATCATCCAACCCGGTCCCCCACGATGACGTCATGCTGACGTCATCCAAAAGCGCGCCAATAAAACTAAAAAGCCATATTTTCGCCGTTTTTTCACAATTTTGTCATACTTTTCAGAAAAACATTCCTCCGCTGTCTGCATGTAATTCACGACTACCGTTCCACCAGCCAGCCCGCGATCATTTTCAAAGAATCCAGCGCGCTAACCGAGCTATTTCTTCAGTCCAGGCCATTGTTTAATAGGTATTTGAGTCTTTGTCCTCCTGCGAACTGGTTTTTTCTTAAATTTCTTGTAAAATCCACTACAAAAAGCCATAAGATTGAAATTCCACCAATAAACCAACTGTATCCTACCCTTATTCGACCGTTTAGAGTTGAAACACAGCGCCGGAGACCTCGTTTAGACTGCAATTTCTGCTAAAAACCTACCCTGTTCGCGCAATCGTGGACTTCCTGCATTACTCCCAAACTGTCAAGGGAGGTCTGTCCCACTGCAGAAAGGCCTTCCCAAAAAGCCCAGCATTGTTATCCTTGACTGTGCGTCAACCCTGTTAATTTCAGTCCCCCTCAATTTCACTGTTTCAAGCAGCAGACCCGGCATTTCAAGACTTACTTGGATCAAACATGGATGCCCCTACAGTCCTTAATGTCACTCCTCTAAATGCTCCTCAGAGAGAGCTAGACTGGCAGGATTTGGCAGACCTGGATTACCAGATCTCGGAAGACTGCCGATCCGGATGCACATTTCATATTCACCTGCTAAATGAGTTCAGGGCTAGGCACAGAGATGGAACAGATATCCTAGGCATTTGGGAGTCTTCCCTCCCAACTTTTAAAATGCCCCAAGTCACACAATTCCCTGACCTCATCTACTTATGTGCCAGTTGTTATGATCCAATACAGAGGGTTGTAATCAATCCCCAAGGTGAAGTTGTATTCTATACCACCCCTCAGGCCATCAGGGATATGGTTCAATTCAAAACTCACAAGAAACTGGTTCCTCTATCCCTGCTGGACTTAATCAACCAAGGGACCAAGATACTCACAGAGGCAGAGATCCTGAAATTAAACCAACTGTTTATTAGAAAGTCTGACACAGTGCTGCATCCTCCCATCTTTGATGGATACCTAAATCAACTTGGACTAGACCTGGCCCATATGGTAAGCTCAGTTCTGGGGTATAAATCAATGGAGTTTATAGAGGAAACTGTGCTAGTCATGATGACAATGTTTGCTCCTGGTAAGGCCCC
>APFE031230648.1:6045-26983 GCA_000404065.3 Pinus taeda
TAAAGATAATAATAAGGCAGTAGCATCATTATGATTTGTTAGATTTGTACGACAGATATAGAAAAATCCTCCCCAAGTATAAAGGTAATAATAAGGAAATAAGCATTATTATGCTTTATTGAATTTGTATAATAAATTTTAGTTCCAAAATTTTCTGATATTGACAACAAAATATATTTTTTTAAGAAATCAGAGCCACAACCTTTTAGCAGTAATTCATAATCAAAGGGATAAAAATGCATTATCCACACAAACATACTAAAAATATTCACTCATCAAAGAAAGCTTCAAAATTTTTTGTTATATAATTATACATTATGTGTTGAGTAAGTAATTAATTTATTTTAGCATCCAACATTTACTTTTCCTATACTTGTGCCCATAACAAAGGCATTGGAAACTCTTCTTTGAAGTAGAAATTAGAATTGTGTTTCCTCTTAAATAATTTACAAATTTGCATGAACTTTCGTGTAACGTCAGCCACTTATAATAAACCACAAGAGTCAACCTCAAGAATATGATGCTCCCTTTATAACAAAGAAATTTGCATGCATCCTTGTTGATTTGATTTTCCAGGTTGCTTGGGTTAACCTAAGAATATTTTTCAAATAGATGATCTCCCAGGGAAATGGTCTAAAGAAGAAAATGACTTGATATTTGTGTGATAATGGAAAAGCATAATACCAAACTAATCGTACAAAAAATGCTGCTAAAAAATAATTAACATTCAAATTAGTCATGTATAATGACAAACTAGTTATCTAGCTCCCAAAATGGATGGATGAATTTGAAAAGAACTGCTAACTAATCCTTATAATGCAAATCTACTAATATCCAAAGATGTTTCAAACTCAGTAGGGTATGAAAATAACTAAAACAAAACACTAAAAAGTACTATAAACGCCTATAAAACTAAATCATCATAGATATTTTGTTTCCCTTTTCTCAATCTATATACCTCAAACTCAACATCTCTTAAATGTAGTCACAAATTAGATACTCTTATTAGAAGAAATTTTCTTCAAGGATTCAACTCCATAGACCTGAAAACAACACATGCCAAATGTTTTTGTGCACATTCTATATTACTGAAAGCTCAAGGAACCAAAATATTTAAATAGGATCAAAGCATTCCACCAAACAATAATGTTATGTTATTCAACAACATTTATATTTCACTCGCTAACCTCTTCTAATAGTAGTGGTAGCAAGGTGATGTGGAAGTCCTCATATAGCATATAGAACTGGTCAAGATATTTTTGTTGCATCTGCATGCATGCTTTAACTAGCTTCGATTTAACATATGCTCACAACATATAAGCTCCATTATAGAGAGCCAAACTATTAGTTTATACTCAAAATTTCGGTGACACCACTTAGTGATTAGAAGGAAACATCACTACTACAATCCATTTATATAATAATTCCCAGGTAATTGTAATTCATCTAGTGATTAGAAGTCAATGTTACTACTATAATCCATTTATACAAAACCTTCCCAGGTAATTCAATTTGATATATGCATTCTTACTCTTAATTGGATAAAATATATCACATTAAGGAATTAAGAGTAAACTAAAGTGGAAGTAAAATGGAGGATGCTCCCTTATGAGGCATTCGAGAGAATGAAGGCAACCAAAGAAGCCCGAGAAGAAAAAATTGAAAGGTTGTAGACAAACCCAAGGAAGTACAAAATTAGGCTAATGAAGGACAATGGTGTGGTAACAAGGGGAAATAAGATAGCCGATACTAAATCCCATGTGTGTCACACCCAACATCGAGAAAGACTTCAAGAACCCCAAGGGAGATACTCAAGTAGAAGGTGATGGTGGACATAAGTCTCCCAAAGAACAAGTTATCTAGCACACAAGAGCCAAAATTTTAGCAACATATTTCACGAGCCTTGAGATGACAAGAGGGTTGTTTGGTCTAGATAACCATAATTTTCGGTACTTCATGGAAAGTGATCTAACAATAGGGGATGAAATAGCTTGGTAGAACTAATTTCACTAAATTAAAAGAGAAAGCAACTTTTCAAGAAAACACATAAGAAAAGAAGGATGGACTTAGATCAAATAGTGATATAAACCATGGAGAACACCATTGGATAATAATGAAGTGGACCGCACTA
The DNA here is from genome assembly GCA_000404065.3 of Pinus taeda. Classification (NCBI taxonomy): domain Eukaryota; kingdom Viridiplantae; phylum Streptophyta; class Pinopsida; order Pinales; family Pinaceae; genus Pinus; species Pinus taeda. The sequence goes on from APFE031230648.1 coordinate 8,177, forward strand.
TCATGGCCATTGCTAGAGTAGATAAAACTTAGGAAAACAAGTCAAATGTTATTAGAATGGTTCATTTTTTCTTAAAATGGCTCATTGGATGGAAGGTGATAAGAAAGAAATTTAAATTTTAAAGTGCCAAGTAGAATATTGAAATTTTTAATATAAATATAAATGACTCGGGAATATTCCTGAAATACATGTCAATGTGAACTTGGTGCAATTTTTTTTTTAAACAAATCTACTAGACTCGCAATACAAAAATATCAAGAAGCACCCATGGTTACTAACAAATTATAGGAGTGACCGAAAGGAGAAGGGTAGCCGTAATTAATAAATAATTTGCAAGGATGGCAATAAGATTTCAAGGAAACCACCTCAAAATGCCCTTGATTGAGAGAAAAGAAAATGAGTATTATTTTATGGGATTAAACTACTAGAAGGGAATTACTCATAGATTGATTGAAGACATATGGCTACTATTGAAATATTGTAACCAATTGAGAAGCATCATTTTCTAAGTTATTTTGAAATAAGCAAGACATTTAATGCTTGGAAGGAAATATAGATAATAGGAAAATTTCATTGAAATAAATTTCTACTAACTAGGCCTAGAAGCTGAATAGCCAAGAATCTTAAATGATTCAACTTCCTCTCCTCAAAATTTTAGTATAAATATTAAGACTACAAAGAAGAAATGGTTTTTCCTTTAGAAACTTAAGCTATCTTCGTGGTCAATTATGAATCCTATATTTACAACTTTTTTGATAATTTTGGTGTTATCAGGATTGGGGTGGACTATTATTGTTCACCTCTCACAAAGGATACGTAGGATTTAATCAATGGGAATGGGTGTGGACTATTCCTGGTGTTCATGGTTCTCTAGAAATCTATTAGGTTGGGTATCACTGTTGTAGATTAGTCTCGTGCATGCTAATGTATTTACTAATTTTATCTTGTATGTTGTGTTAAGAAAAATAATATGGAATGTAGTTTCTCAATCAAATTGTATGCTTTCCTCAATTTCTGCCACCTATTTGTAAACTCGTAAGCATTGTAATATAGTGAACTATTTCCCTATTTTTTTCTTTTAACTTGTTTCCTTTGGTTTCGTCTCTTTCATTTCTATAATACTCTTAGCTAAAAGAGAGTAGATTGGGTTTGTTGTTAGGAGCATTGAATTCAACCCCTGTAATTATAGAAGTCGCATTATTTATTAAAAAATTAAAAACAAAAACAAGTTACTTTGGTTGAGCCATAAACTAAAGGTTTCCAATTGAGGGAGAGATGGTCCATTGGAACGCTTTATTTGGGTGAACTGTAAAGTTGACAAAAGGGTGTTATTTATTAAAAAAAATTAAGTTACTTTTGGTTGAGACATAAATTAAGGCTTGCCATTGATAAGAAATGTCGCAATTGATGCCTTTTCATTGGTGAAGCTTGTAAAGTTGACATCACAATCCCTTAATATTTTATTCAAAAAGTCATTTTTAAGAAATAAAAATATCATTAACTCTTAGGAGGCCATTTTATAAAATTGAGTAGACAATGGATATGAAGACAACAATATCCCAAGAGTACTTTCTTTCTCAATTTTGTTACGTATTTTAAAAATTAAAAATTAAGTCACATGTGTTACTAAATAAAAAATTGTAAATGGATACATGATATATGTAATACCCAAGGTTGACCAAGGCTAAATCCCCTACTCTAGTGTTGATATATGTGATTCTATCTCCCTAGATTTGCATCAAAGTGAATGGAGTGGCAACACAATTTATATTTTCTTATATTTGTATGTGCACTATATGTGTGAGTATTTGGTTTCTCCTATAAAGGAAAACACAAAAGATACTTAAGAGTATGGAGCAAGCATTTCTACATCAAAACTTCTCCCATCCAACTCCACAAACATTCTATATGATGAAACAAGGTCTACTAAGACCACAAAACTACTTTGCCTCAATATTGGGAGACTCTCATCAAAACCATAATCATTATAATTCTTTATGAAACAATACCCACATAGATTTAAGAATATTTTGCAATCCATGAAATTCAAACAATCTAAAAGGAACTTTAATGAAGGAATCACTGATTAATCATGAGAAGAGTCACATCCTATTACATCTATGTATTTGACATGACTATAGTTTTTAGTCCACTAAACACAAATCCTTGTCTACACAAGCTTTTATACCAACTCAATTACTGAGATTTCTTAAAGCACCTCCAGTTTCAAACACAAAATGACAACAAAAGTATCAACACCCTCAACAAAGCTAGTTATTTGAAAGGAAGAACAATAACCAATCTCATAAGAAAGTCATCACCATCATTTTATTCTTATTTTTAAACAAACTTAATTTACTTTTCTCATAATTACTTATTGATTTTATCAATAAAATTGTTATTTTTAGTTATTTTATCATAATCCTTCAATTTATTTATTATTTTATTATTATTATTTGAACTCTTAATAAAAAATATTTGGCATTAACAATTGATACCCCACCCGACATATAATGGGTCATGTATTGACATTAGTTATAAAAATCGAGTGCATATTGAGAGATTAATTTCACAGACCATGAGAGATGAATCTAACATCACATTCACACAAGATACTCAGTTCAATAAGCGTTTCAAGCTCTACATTTCTATAGAGACCAATTGATATCATGTTAGAAAGGAAAAATTATTTCTTTCTAGTACTATTGAATATCCCTTCAATGCTAACTCATAATGAAATCAATATCATTAAAAATGGCATGGGATTCTACATTTATAGACTATTGTTACATGCAATTCAACAAGTCAAAAATTGCCAGGTTTACCAATGTCATGGAATGAAAAAACAAGATAAAAATATTTGAATAACCATTGACCCTGATCATTGCATTGGTAAACAAAACTTTAAAAGTATTTGCATATCGAGTGTCATAACCTTTGAAGCTTCAATTTCAAGGTTTTATAAGAGGAGGTTGCAACATAGTAGGACTCATTATTATTTAGAAAGACATATCACTCTTCTAGGTCCTTGGAGTTGATTTTCACATAAAATCATTAGTCAACATTGAGTTAGTTTTCGAGAAGCTCGATGAGTCAAGTCTTATTTTGTACTTTGAATACAATGAACTATATATTAAATCCACTTAGCTAATGGTAAAATTCAATATGTTGACCAAGTTGTTCAATCTCTAGTTATCTCCTTTTGATTAGTAACAATGTGCTTCATATTTATCTCTTAATGTTAAGATTCACTAAACTCAACAAAATGTGCATGATACTTCTTGTTTAACAGGATTAGATTAGTCACTTGTGTTCATTTATGTCAAAGGTTTGTGTGTTTCAATGTGGAGTATTCCATTCCCAACCCAACCTTTATTTGCAAGTTAATCAATATCAAACTAACAATTCCTAGGATTGTACCAATGATTCATTCAACAAGGATAAATTCATATGCATTGTTTCCATCTCTTATTGTTTGGACATGAGAAACTACATCAACAAAGGAACAAATTCCACTAACACAACCATCATCCTCTATTAGCTCCTATGTTCACTGATGAAATCTAATGTAAGGATATTCAAAATTAAAATAACAATTTCTAGTGGGGCATAGAAGGAGTAGAGATCAAAAAGGGTAACGACAATGAAAGAAATTTTCTAAGTAGATACTTGCACAGAAAAAAAGTGGCCAAATAAAAGGGATTAGGCACCCAACATTTTTAGCTCAAAAAGAGCAACAATGATGAAATCATCTTTCTATGTAGACACTTACACCAAGAAAAAAACGGAGAATAAAATGGATTAGATATCTTGATAGTCCTAGTTGTAGATGATGGACACGAAGCATTGTGCATGTTGACTCATGGGCTGTTGTAGCTAATGCATTGGTATCCCACTTAGGGATTATTTTCACAAGAAAGAAACTCAAGGAATCAAATAGGGCCTATACAAGTAATGGAGCTATAGAACATAATCAATGGGCATAGTAAGATGATTGATGGGAAAGTTTCATGGCACCAAAATGTATACAACCTTTAGGAAAGAGTGGAAGTGTTATATTTCTTAGAATTTGTTTCACCTCGAAATGACAAAATATACAATTCATTTTCATTTGAAATATATATCAATTCCATTAGGTAACACTCTAGAAACTACCCTTAAACACGATGTTGAAGTTTCTTGATTATAAATTGGTGTCCTTCCTTACAAGAAAACAAAAGAAACATCCTACAATAGCAAAAGATGAGACAAATTTTCAATGTTTTAATCAAGAAACAATTTTAAATATCATTGAAATATAGAAAAATCCTCTCGAAGTATAAAGATAATAATAAGGCAATAACATCATTGTCATTTGTTGGATGTGTATAACAGATTTCAGATTTAGATCCAACATTTTCAATTAATTTTTATTTGAAATAGATATAATTCCATCATGTAATACTCTAGAAATTACCTTGGAACAAAATTCTTAAGTTTCTTGATTAAAAAGTGTCATATTTCCTTTCAAGAATAGAAATATCCTACAATAGAAAAATATGGGAAACATTTGAATATAACTGAAATATAGAAAAACCCTCCCCAAGTATAAAGGTCATAATAAGGCAGTAAGATTTAGTATGCTTTAATGGATTTGTATGACAGATTTAGTTTCTAGAATTTGCTAATATTGAGGACAAAATATATATTTTAAGAAATCCTAGCCATGACCTTTTAGCAGTAATTCATAATCAGAGGCATACATAAATGTATTATCCACAAAAAAATACTAAATGGCTCCGCTCATCAAAATGATCTTCGGAATATGGTTGTTATAGCATTGTACACTATGTACTAAGTAAGTAAGTAATTTATTTATTTTGCACCAAACATTTCCTTTTCCTATGTATACTGCCCATAACAAAAGCATTGCAAACTCTCCTTTGAAATATAAATTAGAATTGTGTTTCCTCTTAAATAATTTACAAACTCACATGAAACTTATGGGTAAATAGCTACTTTAGTAATCAAAGGGCGTCCTTAAGATATGGTGCTCACTCTCTATAACAAATAATATCATGTCTCCTTGTTCATGATTTCCAAGTTGCTTTGGTTAGCCTAAGAATATTTGTCAATTAAATGGTCTCCTAGGAAAAAGGTGTAAAGAAGAAAATGACTTGATACTTGTCTGATCATGGAAAATCAAAATATCAAACTAATAATAAACAAATTGTTGATAAAAAAATACATAACATTCAAATTAATCATGTATAATGACAAACTAGCTATCTAGCTCAAAAGATAGATGAATGAATTTGAAAAGAAATGTTAACTAATTCTTATAATGCAAATATATTAATATCCACAAATGTTCAAAAGTCAATAGGCCATGAAAATAACTAAATTGACACACTTAAAAGTATAATAAATGCCTATAAAATTGGATCATCATATATCTTGTATTTCCTTTTTCTCAATCTATCTAGCTCAGACTCTGCTTATTTTAACTACAATCTCAAAGTAGATACTATTTGTTCTAATTCATCTACTTTTCCCTCTAGAACCTTTTCAGCTGAAGTTGGTTTGAATGAGAAGATTAGAATAAAATTGCATCAAGGCTTCAACTCCACAAACCTGCAAAACAACACATGCCAAATGTTTTTGTGCACATTTTGTATTTCTCAAAGGTTAAGGTGTTGAAATATTTAAATAGGATCAAAGCATTCCACCATACAATAATGTTTTGTTTATCAACATTTTTTATATCTCACTCACTAACCTCTTCCAGTATGTTAGCAAGGTGATGTGGAAGTCCTTATATAACATATAGAACTGGTCAAGATATTTTTGTTTCATCTGCATTTGTGCTTTAAGAAAATTTGATTCATTATCTGCTCACAACATATAAGTTCCATTACAAAGATCCAAACTATTATTTTATACCCAAAAATTTTCTGACACCACTCACTAATTAGAAGGCAATGTTACTTACTACAATCCATTTATAAAATACCTTTCCAAGTAATTGTAATGTCATCTAGTGATTAGAAGGAAACATTACTAATATAATCCATTTATACAAAACATTTCCATGTAAGTCAAACAGATATATGCATTATGACTTTGTATCGGAGAAAATATATGGCATAGAAGAAAAAGACAGTAATTCCAATTTTCCCCTATCATTCCCTATTATATTAACAAAAACAAATGAGAAAATAAATAGAAATGACCACAGACGGAAAAATGGGCCAGACAATGTTGGAGGCACAATCCAAATAAGACATGGATGAGGGAAAAATGAGGCTTTAAAGCCAACTAATATAGACCACCAATGGAGCACAATGAGAAGAGCCACATGAATCTTCTAGTTGAGTAGAAAAACACCACATTTTCTTGTGAAAATTAAACAATGAACATTGTATTCTCAACATCTTTTGAGGAGAGTTGCACAACATATGGTGATCTTTTAACTGGATTGCAAGATTGTCATTACAAATTCTAGACATTAAATTTTATGATTCTTGAGATTAATTTAATGCTTCTAGGGAGGGTAGTATAAGAAAGGTTACAATAATTGACATCAATTTGTTGCTTCCAAGGAGGTTACTAGATCAATTTTCTACTTACAAGGATGAGGAAGAAACTTTTGTTTCCTAAGCCATATTTCTAAGAGACGCATCACAACATTCCCTATGGATTCTTATTGAACCATTCTACTAGATTTTAAAAACTTCACGGATTGTTAGCCAAGGTAACACTCAATGTCTACCACATGAACTAAGGTACCCTTATGTTCAAGCATTCCAAGAAGAATAACAAGCGAAGACCATAAAAGATAGAATCCTATATTTTGTCTATGGCAAATTGTGTTTTCTTAGCTATAATATGTTAACGGCCATGTAAATCACCAATTGAAAATCTTAATGTTGGTAATCATGCCAAGGTTGATAGTGAGGATGATGACAATATAGATTGGAATGAGAATGATTTAGCATAGTTTATTGGTATTTTTGGTGATCTAATTGTATTAGAGAAATATAATTTTAAATACAATATAGTTCTTGTAGTTTCCATATATTTTCCTTAAATTTACATGTTAACTTCTACAAATTCTCATATAATGAATTTTTAATTTCTCCTTATTGGTACTATGAATGAACATTTGCCTGCAAAAAAAATATGCAATCAAAGCCAAAATAAAAAAACTTTAACATAGCAAGAAAGAAGGGGAAGAAACATCTAGATGGAAAAAAAGAATTTAAAACAAAAAATATATAATATATATATTATATATATAATATAAAAATAATATATATATATAATATATAATAGATATAATATATATATATATATATATATAATATATATATATATATATATAAATATATAAATAATATATATAATATATATAAAATATATAGAAATATTACAAGAAAATCATAAAATTGTCTTAGATATCTATGAGAAATTCTTACCCACAAGTACTTGAAATGATTAAAAATTTCATATTTATTATTCATTTATTCTCTAACCTCATGTTAGCAAAAGATAAAGCCAAATTCAAGTAAAAATGTGATAGGTGGATAATATCAATATGAATAAAGTTAACTAAGGCTTAATGACTTCTTAGGATTCTACATCTTGACAGATTGTATAGGTTTATGGTTTAGCTACATAAGTGAGCTTGGATTAATAGCAAGACGAATAAAGTTCAACTCAGGCTCAATGTTTTCTTAGCATTTTACATCTTGACAGAGTGTGGTTAAGCTAAACAAGTGAGCTTGCACTCTCTACCATTTTACACATGCAGTGTACCCTCAATACAAAATCACCACATTTAGATAATATTTCCTAAAACTTCCACCGAAGCCATGAGTTTGGAAGTACATAAAGACTTCAAGATGTTGGACAAATTTTTCTTATGTGCACTTTGACTTATATTAAGTAGTTAATCTGGAGCCATCATCCTTAACAAAAAGAATGTGTTTATGATCAACTAGAAAAATAGCACTTTGTGGGTCGCCTATAGCATTTAAGAAAATATGAAGAGACCCAAATATATCTTTATAATAAGAGATCCTCTACATGAGATTGCTCCTAAAATAACTGAGGAAAAATATTTCTCTCACATACTAAAACTCTAATAATAAATGGAATACCTTCTTCATTAAAATAAGTTGGTTCATGACTATATTATGCGTAACAAATCCAAAATTTCCAAGCTCCTCTACCAATTCTCTATTCATAAATGAAAGAATTCTCGAATGCAAAAACAAACAAAATGTTTAAAAATCCTCTACAAAGAAAGAAAAATGGGATTGGTATTAGTCACATGGAATAAATAACATGTGAAAATATTAATATATATATATATATATAGATATGTGTGGGTGGTGGTGTGGTTTATGTATATGTATATAAAATACATATATATATATATATATATATGTATATATATACTATATATGTATATATATACATATAATATATATATACATACACACAACACACATATATATATACACACACACACTTCTAATAATAGACTCCCATAGAATATAGACTAGAATAGAGAATGGTATCTAATGCAAAGGTAAAAGAACCCAATGATTCAACAATATAGGGGTTGGAGGGAGAGAAGAGAGAGAGAGAACTGCAAAAGTGCTTCCTATATATGCTCTCTGGTAATTAGCGCTCTCATGGTAGATTGTTGCAAACCTAGCACCCAACACTTAAATTCCTAGCAGAAAATTTGATCTGTTGATTTAAATGCACATCTAGCTTCCAAGTACGAAAAATTGGCAGAAAGAAAACAATACCAATCTCAATCACATAAATGACACACAGACTCTTCCCAATCGCAATTCTTCATTAAAATTTTGATCTTACTTAAGCTCTCATCTTAAGATAGTGGCCCAACTGAGGATACTATCATCAAACAAACAATCATTATAATTCTTTATGAAACAATACCCACATAAATTGAAGAATATTTTGCAAGACATGAAATTCAAACAACCTAGGATCTTTATTGAAGGAATAGTTAATTAGCCATTAGAAGAAAGTCATCCTCATACATTTTTTTTCTTATTTTAACATCATAATTTAACTTTTCCATAAATTTATCTTTACTTATTTTATCCTTCTTCTTTTATCAATAAAATTGTTTTTTTAGTTATTTTATCTTTATCTTGCACTTTATTTATTATTTTTAATATTATTGTTTGATTTTTTAATAATAATATGGGGCACTAGCAATTGATACTCCTCCCTCACCTATAATTCTCTTGTAATTGAAATTGTTATAAAAAATCAATACATGATTGAGAGCTTTAGAATTGATCATATTTAAACAATGTATCCATTAGTTCTCGAACCATAGAGATGAAATATAACATCACATTCACACAATATACTTTAAGAAGCTTTCAAGCTTCTACATTCACTATAAAGCCACTTGAAATCTTGTGAGAAGGTAAAATTATTTCTTTTTAGTACTATTGAATAATCCCTTCAACGCTAACTCATATTGAAATCATTAGCATTAAAAATGGCATGGGATTCTTTATATAATATTGTTGCATGCAATTCAACAAGTCAAAAACTTCCAAGTTTACCAATGTCTTGGAAAGAAAAAGAAAGATAAAAGTATTTGAATAGTTGTTGACCTTGAGAATTGCATTGGTAAACACAACTTTCATAAAGTTTAGAATTTTATATTAGAGAAATCCAAAGAATTTAAAAGATAGTTGCATGTCAAGTGTCATAAATTTTGAAGCTTCAATTTCAAGGTTTTGTAAGAGGAGGTTGCAACATACTATGACTCATTATTATTTAGAAAGGCATATCATTCTTCTAGGTCCTTTGAACTAATTTTCACATAAAAGCATTAGTCAACATTGATTTAGTTGAATACAAGGAACTATAGATTAAATCCACTTAGCTAATTGTCAAATTCAAGATGTTTACCAAGTTGTTCAATCAATGTTTACCTCCATTTGATTAGTAACAATGTATTTCATATTTTTCTCTTAGTAGTAAGATTCACTAAACTCAAGATAATGTGCATGATACTTCCATATTAACAAGATTAGATTAGCCACTTGTGTTTGTTTGTGTCAAAGGTTTGTGTGGTTCAATGCAAAGTATTCCATTGCTATCCCAACTAAAATTTGCTAGTTAATCAATATCAAACTCACAATGGTTAGGAGTGAACCAATGATTCATTCAAGAAGAATAACTTCTTATGCATCATTGTCATCTCTTATTGTTTGGACATGAGAAACTATATCAACAAAGGAACAAATTCCACCAACACAATCATCATCATCTATTAGATCCTATGTCCAGTGATGAAACCTAATGTAAAGATGTTCAAAACTAAAATAATAATAATAATTGTTGCACTCAATGTTTGTGAAAAAATATTTTCTTTGAAAATATATGTATGTTTTCTACGAGTGTTGAACAACCCTTGTCAGTGGAAAAGATGTTACAAGGTCTATTATCATGCAATTAACCTTACCAAGCATACATGCTTATTCATTAGAATACTATGTAAGCCTTGCCTATCAATTAGTCGACACAATTAATTATGTTAGTTACAACATAATTCGTTATGTTGGTCACAACAATTGTATTATAATTAACCTCAAATATAAATATGCAAGCATTCAATGAGGCATAATCATTGCATGTACCTTGATCTCTATTAAGATAAAATAGTTTTCTGCATCATCTTGATTGTCTTCATGTGTGCATGAGCAATAAACAATTGTATAGTCTTATCTACTAGGTATTTCACTGGGACAATAAAGACTTCAAGCTATCAACTTACATGTTTGGATAAAGTGTAAGTCATCCTACTCATGTACCTAGAATGAAAACCATGACTCTTGAAATCCCTTAAACTTCATTTATTTTATAAATGATGTATAAGATCGACAATGTGAATTAGCATTGTAACAATGGTTCATGTGGAGGAAGCCAAAAGAGGTGGTAATGTTGTCATTTTAAGTTGACATTATGTATATGGGAGCAAAGAACTTCTTGCATGCATGTTGTCATAGTTAATTGTACCTACTGTAGGAAATGTATATATCAATCAATTTTGACATGTTGATTGTTGATTTCAAAATAATTTTCCAATAAGTTGTAATATGTGTCATTATTTCAACATGTTTTAGAAAGGGAAACATAAACTAATTTTAATACAAATTTTTAACCAAAAAAAAAATGAAATTTATGAAATCTAAAAATAATGTTTTCTCTCATTTCATTCAATCTTAAAAACTAAAGCATTAATTCAATGTGAATTCATCACATAGGATCTTCCATAATCAAACAAATACAAAACAATGGACATTTGTGAACTTGCAATTATCTTTTGATTAGATAGATTAGAGAACATCGTGAGAGGTGCTTACTTTTAGACAAAATATTAATCATTTTAGAGTAGCCACATCTATGCATGGCCCTATTATTCGAGGCACCTTGGAGTATTTTGTTTACATCTTTGTTGAGGCCACAACACCACCATAATTTTCTAAAAATTTATGGGGCCCTCCATTAAATTTGGTTAATGTCATTTTTAGCCTACTTTCCTTTGTTCTGACTGTTTTCAACTTATTTCAATTTTCATTCCTTATGGCTCCATTATGTGTGTCTTTCCACCTGCTTTACAATAATAGAAAGTTTGTTCAATTTCGATCTCCATACTGAAATTTATGACATTTTAAAATCTTGCAATTCCTTTTATTGTCTTAAAGATTTGATGAACTCTTTCTTTTAAGTTATCCAATCTCAAATTGTCTTGATCTTCACATGAAATATTTATAATAATTGCCTCTTTTAAAACCTGTAAAATAAATATATATAATTAATATAAAATTTGTAATTTATTATATAAAATATAAAATATTTTTCATATTTTTATAAACAATACATTTTCTATATGACAAAAAGTCAAAACCACATGAATAGATAATTAAACATTGTAAATACATTATTCAAGTTTTATTATACTAAATAATGATTGTGCAAACTAATCGTTTTCAAGCTAATAATTTTTTGTATGGGATCATAATAAAACTCACGTAATATGTAATTAACAAAAGTGTAAATATTGAATATTGTATTATATTATATCATATGATATTGTAATGTAGTATAGTAATGCATTGCATTGTATTAAATGTTTTATATTATATTTGTATTATAGAAAGCACGTGAAGTTTTTGCTTTAAGTTAGCACTTATACAAAAACCATGAAAAATCTATGAAGATGCTAAATATGAACTTAGCCATAAAACATTACAAGTTGAGTGTATGGATGGAAAGAATATCTTATCAGACCTATTGCCTTTTTCACTTGGGTTAATCACGATAATGGAAAGACATCTAAGTTCCCATGCAGTTTGTCTTTAGAAAGAGGCAATGATAACAAATTCTAGCCTATCACATTGATAAATGGAAAACTAATTAGACTAATCACATTTCACTAACTGCAATTGTAGACACACTATTCTGGCCACAAATATGCCATGGCTTATACAACATTGTTCAAACCTTTGTCACACTTTTCATGTGTAGTCTTTGGTCGGGACCTATATCGCTTGATTTTCACAATGTCATATTGTCAAAAAAAATTATATGTTTTCCAATGCATGAGATTATTGCATTTAGTTTAGAAATCAATCATCACATTTTTTTCACTTAATAACACCAACTAATCTAGAAATTTCATATACAGTTGCTTTGTTGATGATGCTCACCAATAATCAATTTGATTTGTGTCATCTCAAACCATTGCAGTCTTTAGATTATCACAGTGTAGATGTTTATTAACACAGGGAGCTTATTACAATATAGTTGTTTTGTTTTGTTTTGTTTGTTTGTTTGTTTGTTTGTTTTTTTGTTTTTTGTTTTGTTTTGTTTTTTTTTTTTTTTTTTGCAGTACGAAAAAAAAGCAATGTTTATATTCATATAAAGTATATATACATAGTGAATCAAAGAAAATGCATGAAGCAAAAAGATAAAAGACTGTGTTGTTCAGAGCACTGCTGAGACTGAAGAAACACTTACATGGAGAGATGTAAGTAGATATATGTAACAAAACAGACAATATCCTTCCATAGACACATGGATGACCATTGAGGTCCATATAGATAAGGCAATCCTGTCAAGGTGAGAAGATCAAAAGAGTAATAGAAAAACATATGTTTTGTGAAATGGAGTGAGGCATTGAGCAGAGAATAATATTTTCTAGGGGAGACAAAAAGAAAAAATGAATTAAGTACTTGGCAAAGAGAAATATTCAATCTGAGATGTGCTTGATCCCATTTGAACCTCCATTTTCCATATACCAAGTTCAATAGAGAGTCCTTTCTTTGATAGTTCATCAGCACGAGTATTATAGGATCTGTCCACAGGATTGATAGAATAGTCCTTTTTTCTGTTCCATAATACGTTTATCCTATTCATCCACCCTGTTAACATGGAGTTATTTATAGATAATTTCCTTGAGACATGCTCAATCATGATTTTAGAGTCACCATAGATCTGAATATTCTAGATATCAAGGAAGGAGCTTAAATGTAAGAGACCATCAAGGGCCATAGTTTCAGCCTTGTTATTTGTACATTTTCCTTTGTTCCAATAGATGGAAAAATGTTGGTCTTCATTTATTGATATGAGAATGTCGCAAGCACATATATCATGTTGAGCTGCCCCATAAAAAAAAGCTCTCAGAAAACTGAACTGAACCTTCCTCTTATCCTTTGAATTCTTGTTTTTATGTATAGACAACTTTGTTGGAATGGAATTATGAAGGTAAATAATCTTCTCAAACACAGACTTTATATCTTCCTTCCCGTCTTGGAATAATAACTTATTCCTCAGCTTCCAAATTGACCGAAAGGGAATTTTAGGAATGGATCTAATTGAAGATTTCTGAGAGCTCCACCAAAACAGTGCATCTTGTAAGGATGAGTGATACACCAAACTGAAACCGAAATAGTTTGCAAGATCCTTCCATAATTGAAGAGTAAAACAACAACTAAGGAACATGTGGCAGTTGTTCTCTCCCTCCTCTTTACACATAAGGCATATACCAGGACTAGACCAATTTCTTTTCTGATGATTCTCCCAAGTAAGGTTTTTGTTGTGAAAAAATAGCCAGGAGAAATGAATCATTTTATAGGGAGCCCCAGTTTTCCATAGAGACATCGGAAAAATATTCAAAAAAGGGGAAGGAATTCCTTTTACTAAAATTAAATAGATTTCCTTTACTTGAACTTCCTCCCTCTCCCTTTTACCCCTCCAAGTAAGGGAGTCATTTCCTTCCGTTCTGCATATACGTGAGTTTCTCATAGTCATCATGATATTGTTCCATTGCTGTTGTAAAGCTCCTCTTAGACCCAAATCCTGAGAATCCTTCCAAATAGAGGCGCCTCCCTGCCACTCTGCTATGATTTGACTCCATGTGAATATTCTTTTTCGATGAAGAGCCATTATGATGTTTGCAGGAATTATGAAATTTCCCCCCGTCCCTATTATATGATCGAAACTGATATACACATTCCTGCCATTCTGAATATACCAAGAGAGTTTTTTCAGGAAGAAAGACTTAATTTTCCAGAAACTCAGCCATATAGCAGATCCATGAGGGGAGCCAATAGTTCCTTTCCTATGCCAGTATTTTAATTCTTTATTTCCCATGTACTTCTTCCTTATGGAAATGCTCCATAAACTATCCCCATTTATACCTCTCCATAGGGACTTACACAGAAGAGCCTTCCCAAAATTTCTTATGTCCATGATACCCCAACCTCCCAGAGCTTTTGGAAAAGTAATGTTTCTGAGATTAGTCAAGAGATATTTTATTTTTTCCTTACTACCTCCCCATATAAAATTTGCCATCAGTTTGTTTAGCATAGAAATGATACCTGTGGGGATGTAATATAGATGGGCCCAATAAACTGACATCTGAGCCAGAACAGACTGTGCTAGAACCGCTCTACCTACCATAGAGAGACACTTATACTCCCACTTATAATTATCGCAATTAAATAATTTGATTTTTTTTATACTAGACATAATTATTTGATCCCAGATTTTGTGTGTTGATTACAGGCAGTCAATGGTGTTCTTTGATGGTTGTAACAATATCGAGTATGTTGACTCAACACCTTATGAATAACAACCTTTATGATATGTATAAAAAACACTAGGAGAGAGTAATGATAGGGTCGCTTCTCTTTGCAATATTGTGTTAGACTTGTAATCTTGTTATTATTTGTTGGACACCTAATCCTAAAGGATTAGCGTGGAAGCCGAATGGACAAAGCAGTCCAAGAGACCTTGGGATGTGAATCCCAACGGTCACCAAATGTACTATAAATGTATATCAGATTGTTAATAAAAAATGTATCGCATGCTTTATCTTTCCTAATTGTTCTCCCTCACCATGTGTGTTTAACATGGTATCAGAGCGGGCGTACTCCTGCCCTGCATAATTTCTTTGAACCATTTGTTTTATGGTCTTTATGAGCAGGTCCTATTTTAGTATTCCTACCCTTGCAACTCCTTTCTGCTGTCTTCTTTGCAGTCTGTCTCTTGACAAGAATCTGTCCTGCGATGCATAATCTCTTGCAATTTGAAAATTTATTGTTGATATTTTTCTGGGGTCGTCTTAGCTGTTTTAGTGGAAAACTGCATTTTATTAGCTTCGTTGTACTAAGTGGTGATTTAATATATGACTTTTGTGTCAGACTGTGTAAACAGTGTGACTGAACCACCGTTGGCATTGTATAATATAACAACGCTACTCTCTCCAAACTGGTCATACGCTCCAAAACGCAACGCATCCGCCATCCTCTCACTCGGCTTCATCAACGGAAGCTGGAGAGCCACCTTGCTGTTCCTGGTTATTTTTAAACTGAAATCATAACAACTTCTGGTCCATATCTGCTCCTATTTCATTGATGTGCAGAGAAACGCTCCTTCACTCAGCGCTATTTGTGCCATTCTTTACCTGCGCCCTCTGTCTTTTACAGTCCTGACATTGATGGCAGATTCTCAATGAAATTGATAGGGCCAGACGTGATAATCCACTTTGCTTTCCAAGATTCTTCCCCGTATCGAGACAATCTTGGAATTCTGATTCTATTTTCGCCGGGGCCATTAGCTGCATGCGTTGAGTATTGGCCTGCAAACTCAGTGATGTGAACCATAACTCCTGAAACATCATTTTCGAGGTTGGGTACATGGAAACCACCCTCCCATGTGAGCTGATTTGCCATGCGATCGACATTGAGGACACTGCTTTAACATCACTACAGCAATACCTGCAATTTCCCTGAGGCTGGTATAGCAAACCTGAGGCAGGAAACATAATTTTCTGAGGAAGTCGAGGTTCCCTGTAGCCAACAGGTCGAAGCCTGAGGCACCTGAATTCATCTGAGTTAGGAAACCCGAACTTTCCGAGGCACAGTGAAACCTTTTGAGGTTAATCCTGTGCGAAAATACTCCTATCATTCTCCTGAGGCACCCTGCGGGTTATGGAGCAGAACAAAGGTTTAATGAAGGAGCCAGACCTTCCTGAAAGTCTGTTTTTGGGGCTTGATTGGTGACTGTGGCAGACCGGAATCCGCTGTAGATAGTACAGGTCCTAAGGCAGGCTGTGGATGAGGTCCCTGAGGTGATTTAAAAGGTGGAATCAATAGATCTTAAACATGGCATTGATGCTGCTGTAGCAGACTTCGGACTAAGGGGGGCCGCCTTTGCTATATTCCACGACCCATGCGTAAACGGAACACCCGCGAGACAAGGGAGTGATATTAGGAGTCTCTATAAAGCATGGTTGCTTTTAGAGTCTCTCTGAAAATAAAGCCGAGCCTATTCTGAAAAGCTAGGAAGGGATTCGAAGTTGGAATGCTTCAAGTCGGTTATTTGATCCAGAGTTTTGTTCTGTGTAGATCAGAGAAGAGAAGTGCTGTACGGTGATTCGAAATCTGCATCGTGTTTATTTCTACGTGACATTTGAGTGCGTTGTGATGCCTGTGGCAATTGTCCAAACTGATTTCTGTTCTACCACATCACCCTCTGCGCTGTCATATTCGAGGGCTCACCTTAACGATGTACAATGGTAACAAAGACTCACCTGTTGGCATCTTCACATTGTTTATTCTCCCTTGGGTGATCTTCAGTTAGACGTACGAGACCTGCTCCTCGTGCGACTCGTTTGGACAGAGGAATGCACAATGACGAACTGCAGCAATTGTTGTGGCTCTTGAGTTGGAGTGTGGTGTTGGTCCATTTTTATTTTATTGAAACACAGCTATTTCTGCCTGCAATTGTCGAACTATTTGTTCGAACGAATCTCTCCCTGCAATTGTGGAGTGGTCCATTTGATACAGTGATATGCTGGCACCATTGCAGTGGTCCATTTGATCCAGTGATCTGCTAGCACCGTATTGTTAATTCAATTCTTGGTCAATTTGTGCCCATATTGTTAGTTCAATTCTTGGTCAGTTTTTTGTCAAGAGGAACACGTATCCTAGATTGCTGAATAGGCAGAACAGTGCGACTTCGCGATTTGACATTCGGATGTGCGTCGTCCTTCTTTGGAATCTCTATCTTCGACCGCGATACCCCAGTTGCTGCAACTAAGGAATTTTCACAAGATTTTAATCTTTGACTTTTCTCTTGGTCTAAATTTCCAGCAATAAAGAAAAGATTCTTGACATAAGTATTGTGAGTGGGTGCTGCTTATTCATTTGTTCATAGTTATGACCAATTTTTAAAACGTGTAATTATGACAATGGAGAATATGGTTAAAATTACTGAAGTATTAGAATTCTTGAAAACTTTGATGCATTCTACAGATCATGATACATTAAAAGTCAGCAAAGTTTCTCTCATAGACATTCAAGTCTGTCTACAAAATGCACAAGAGAAAATTGATTTTTTGTAGCTTGAAACTTAGCTACAGCAAGAAGAACTACAACAATGTAGTCATCATTCTGAACCTGTTTCTGTTCAGAAGACTGAAACAGACTCCCACAAACAGCAAGACAATAACGCTCTTGTTCATTCAAATAAAGCAGCAGTTGTACATGCAGATGCAGAAACTCAGTCTGCACTTCCCAAGCCCATCATCAGACCTTGGGAACAGCTTGTCCACAACAAGCACAGAACTGGTCTTGGATATGACAAGGACTTGTTCTTTCATATTCCAGACTATGCCAAACCCATTCAGTTTCAGAGTGCTGGATTCATTTATGACAGTTCACCTGCTCCTCATGACAGTTCACCTCCAGCTGTTCCAGACTCTGCTCCTCTTCCACAGCAACAACAACAACAGATCGTGAAATCCCAACACTGTGACTGAGTTGGCCATCTGAAAAGATCACTGTTTTGATCTTCATCCATGTAAGCACTGTCATAAAACTAGTCATTCTTCACACAGATGCTTCAGAAACAAACGTCCTGCAAGAACAGATATTCATTCATCTAGGATGGATCGCTTCTTGGCAATGGGCATCAACAGCCAAAAAGATATTTCAAACACATGTCAGAACTTGTTCCAGAATATTGAACAGTCTTGCAGTTGAGTTTTCTCCATCTTCTCACCTTGTATCTGACAGGGGGGGAAATGATGGTCATCTACAAGCTTCAAAGCCACATCAATCGAGCCTGAGCCACAACCTGCCACACCAGTTTCAAAGTTGTAGCCAGAGACAAAGATGCCTGAACATGCCTTCAGTTGGCGATGTGGGACACTTCCTCTAGCAGAAGACTTACAGCTTCTTGCCAGTTTTGGAA
>APFE031230648.1:56333-72324 GCA_000404065.3 Pinus taeda
ACTTTGAAAAGAGTGAGAACAAACCCTAGACCTAATGCCTAGTGACCAAATTTTGCTTGAAGACTCACTGAAATGACAAAATTTGACCTTGACACTTCAACATCACTTTGTAAGAGCATATTTGATCACTGGAGGAAGGTTGGAAAGACTGACACTAACAGAACAAAGGGATATGAATTATATAATTATTCAAAACTATTATTAGTTGTAGGTATTTTGGTAGATGGTGGGGTTGGAGTGGCTTTATGACTTCCACTTTAGGTCTAAGGGTGATATTCTTGGTGCAAGTTAATTCTTGCAATACTCTATGGTCTTATGTTCATTTGAAAATACTTGAAGTAGATAGACCAACCATGAGATCAAGAATAAAGTTGAAATGTCTAAAGGATAGGTGTAAATATTTGTGTGTTAATATAAATAAATATTTTCTTTAATTATAAATGTTATGGGAACCAATATGAGAGTAATTAGGCTTCTTTGTTGTCAAGTAATTTTTAGGTGGTTGGAGTCCCAAGTAATGGAAAAAAGTTTAAGTGACAGTTGTCACAATTATAACTTCGATGATCCCCAAGATTCCAAGAGGAATAACCACCACTACGGAGACAACATAGTTGGAGATAAATGTTATTCTTGATGGGGGAAGAGGATACTATAAAATGTTACTATTATTTTTTCTCTAGTATTGTTAGAGAGAAACACATGCCAGAGAAGAAAGAGAAAAGAAGCTTATATTGAGAAAATATCCAGAAAGAAAGAAAGAAAGAAAAGGAAAATGAAAAACAGTAGGAAAAGGAAAATGTACAAACATGGAGAAAAACAGTAGGACACTTCCTAAGTATGTAGGGGAAGGAAGAATTACCACTAAACAAAGACAATTTACTAATAACAACTGGTCTAAGGCTCCAAGGGAGTAGTTATGTGTCAATCACTAGTTGGGAGGAACATGTTTCTACATATGGCATTTCCAAAAGACTAAGTTTTCTAGATAAGTGACTAGATTTTTGTATTTGTAATTGTTTAAAGATGGTATGCAAATTATGTGTTAGGTAGAATATGGTTGCGTGCAGAGGAAAAGAAGAATATATCATCATGCATGTGGTATTAAACTCATTATAGTTTCCTGTTAAATATATGAATCTTTGATATGGTTTGGTGTCATGTTTAACTATTCTAATTAGAACAAATAACTACTTATGGATGATTTACTTGTAGATGTTGTACAAGTAAAAAAAGGAAATGGGTAATTTTGGCATAGTTATAGGTCAGTGCAAGAGAAAAAAATTTGTAATAACCTTTAACATCTACAATACATACTCGAGGTATAATAAAACCTTGAAGAGTAGATGAAGAAACCCTTATTATAGGTAACTTATAAATAACTCATCTGCACTATGAATTACTCACAAATAATTTTCAGTATAACTTAGGTTAAGAATTAATAAAGAAACTCTAGGAATAAGACCTAAAAAAGGTTGAGGTGAAGATTGACTAAGTATAAAGTCTTTGCAATAGACTTTATTTAGATAAGAAAGAACAAAGATCTATTTCTTGGGTATTGTGTGCAAAGATATGAGTAGAGATTACAATTAATGATAACCATGAATAAATGACTTGACTGAGAGAAGGGTTATGAATGTAAATAAAGACAAACAAATAACTAAACATGAAAATAAAACCCATTAGTTTCCTAGGAAGGATTATAGATTAGCAAGTTTCCTAGATTAGAAATAGGAAAAAAAAAATAGATTCTATTAAAAAGAGTAAATAAAAAAATAATATATTTACACTAATCATTGGCAATTACGCCATTTAACATATTGAACTAAAGAAGTAGAAAAACTCACAAAATATCAAGTATATTGTTTAATTTATATATGCTTCAAATAAGTTGCTTAAACATCATCGGCAAGTGAGGCAAACAGTTTATCACTATGAATATGTATGAACTATAAGAATACATGTATATTTATACATGCCCAATATGAGTAACAAGACTTAGGGTAAAACATTGAAGCTTACAACAATGAAGTTGAGTATTGACAGACTTAATCTAAAATACCAAAATGTGTTCTTCGATAAAAAAAAATATATGCTAGAGTGAGGTTAAGGTCATAATAGGCCAATAAAAACCTTTAGGCTAGACATAACCTGCAATAGAAAGTAAAAAAATCAATAGAATTTCGAGTACCCGATATGTATTCGGAGTTACTTGTAGAAAATGATTCATTTTATGTGAAATTCTAAGGTATAAGTCTAACTCAATGAAAAAAGGAGGAATCTTGAGCATGTCGCGCTCATTTTCAACCAACCATGAAAATTAAATAAGGAAAATTAACATTCACTTAATAAAAATCCTTTTAACCGTTGAGACTTCCAGTAGCTAGTGGAAGAGATTTTTCGTTAGTACTATGTAAGGAAAAGGATGTGAACAATTAAACCTACTTCATAACTTAAAAAAAAATTATGAATTCTTAAAAAAAAATTGGGGAAATAGTTTTGTTATATATAATGTTGAATTAGTTTTGTTATATATAATGTTGAATTAGCAAGAAAAGTGATTCTTTGGTTTGTGCCTTAATTTAAGGAGTCAAAGTCAATTTTTTTTTTATGCATAGTTGAGTTCCTAAAATTTAGAAGTTTCTCTAAAAATTGGGAGTGTATGAGGCAATTAACTAATATGTTGAAATTGAAAGTCAAGTTCTTGATTTTCTAGTGTGAGTTAAATTGGGAATTGAAAGCTTAAGTGGAGTTAGCCTCCTAAATTTAGGAGGATCCAATTTACTAGTTCTTTTGACTTTTTGTTAAATAGAAAATCTCCAACTCAATTCCTTAACTAGAAACTCACTAATTCTAACCATTTGAATTGCCTTTAAAAGAAGGAATGAAGGGACAAGTTTAATCATTATTTTGGTGAGCACACGCTGGTGAGACCAAACAATAGGAAGCATAAAGTTGTGCATGGAGCTTGTGAGAGAGCATGAACAAGCCTAGGAAATGCTTGTTGGAATTGGAGAAGGATGAAGTCCTTGGGTAAGGAAGCAGATATCAAAATTCTTGCATAGGTTTAAAGCTTACATTAAGAAGGAAAGACAAGTGTGTCTTTCAGATTGAAATAGTTGTATTGTGAGAGATATAATGCTAAATTTTCCTCAATAATCAATAATCCAGCAGAGGGTTTTCCCTATTGGGTTCCCTAGAAAAACGACGTGTTTAATTGTGTGCAAATGTGTCTTTAACTTTGTTCTCTTCCGTTGTAAATTTGAAGTAGAGAAATTTTTTGTTTTAGTGAAAAAAACTAGTTTTCAATTTTCAGATTGTTCACTATAACAATTGCATAATTTCAAGGAAATTATACATGGTATCAGAGCTCATATCATAATAAAAATAGCACATCCAAAGTTTAAAACACATCAAGGAATATCTATGGAGTGGTTACAGACTTGAAGGTGAAAAGGAGCAAGGGTTGTGTCTTTTCTCGACTGTTTGGAGGGTCAAGTTGCATGGGCAGAAGGTTGAGCCTATAGAAGGGAGATTTGGGTTATTTTTGTGCAACAATAGTAAGTGTTTTGTATTTTGTTTAGGTTGCATAAATTTTATGTAATTTCATAGGTGAAGTAGCCCTTGGTTGGAGGGCCAAGAGGCCTAGAGAGGGTCTACACACTAGGCCGCATTCACAGAAAGTACAATGCAAGTGAATAGAGGATGTACGTATATTTGGTAATAGGTCTAAAACAAATTGTATGCCCTATTTGTAGAACCATGGGTCTGTAGGTGTCTTTTGGAGGACCCAAAAAATCTAAACAGGAGTGTTGGAAGTGATAGAAGGGACAATAAGTTAGGGAGGATAGTTGGGAAAGAGAACCACAATCATTTGGAGCATATTTAGGGTTGCTGTTGTGCCCTAACTAAGAGCTCAAAAAGAGTGCACAGTTTCCAAGGACAAAGGGAGTAGAAATAAGGTGTGTGTGTCTCCTTTTGCTGATGTGGTTCTACCAGAGGATAGCTTCCAAGTTGGACAAATATTTTTTAGCATCTTAAGAGCAATGAGGAGGGTTAATAGGTATTAAATTGGAGGCATAAGTGAAGATCAAAGAAGGACGTTTGGTCTGCTAGGAGAGGTTGTTTTAGAGGCCCTAAGTACAATTATTTTCAAGGACTACAATAATGTTAGTGGGAAAGTTTTTAGAGGGCTCTCAAGGGAAGCAGTACGGCTTACCAAGGGCTAAGAGAAGGTCATTGTCTAGAGGAAGCATCAAACTTCATAGCATGGAAAGGGAGGATCATGATAGTACTGGAAGATAATGGGGTGGGAGAGTATATCAAGTAGGAAATAACACCACTTCAAGACACCCAACAATTAACCTAGCGTGATAAGAATGATATCAAAATAAAGAGGATCATTCTAGAAGGGGTCAAAGATAATATAGTGCCTCACATCCATGAGAAGAAGACAACATATGAGATGTACGATACATTCATGAAGTTCTCTAAGAGTACTAGTGATTCCAGGATACTTTCTCTTAAGAAGAAGTTGAGTATCCAAATGAAAAAGGATGAGCACATCGTCCCATATTTGACAAGGTTCACTCAACTAGGTGGGGTGGGCATGGTTGTATCTAATCATGATCTTGTGAGTTTTTCCTTACTTAGACTTCACAAGTCATGGAAAGGGTTCTAGGATGTTGTTATTGGGAAAGAGAACTTTCCAAATTGGGAAAGGTTTTGGACTCACTACATACAGGAAGAGATGTAAAGATGAACCATACAGTGATGATCATTTATGACAGAGGATTAGGATAATTGTGCCTTAGCAGGCAAGGATAGTAAGGCTAAGGGAAAGAAGGTTTAAGGAGAGCCTCGGTCCAATGACAAGGGAAAGAAGAAGATTCTAAGTAAGATCATGTGCTTCCATTGCCATGAGTTTGGACACTATGCTTCTAAGTGTGTGGTAAGAAGAAGGGGATCAGGAAGGATCATGTTATTACATCAGCGAAGGTAGATGACTTTTATACCCAGTTTGAGAAGGATTTATCATTGATAGATTGCATGGAAATCTCAGTAGATAGCAGTATGTAGTATATTGATTCAAAAGTTTCCTTCCACATGACTAGGAACAAGATGAGTTTCGGCCACTTGAAGGAGAAGGACATGCAAGTTAAGATTGAGCTAGGAGATGACGGTTAGTATGTAGCTAGAGGAGTTAGTATTGTCAACTTTTAGAGGGAGTTAGGTAATTCCCGTCATCTCAAAGATATTTTTTTTTATGTTCTAGGATTGAGGCGTAATTTTGTTTTGGTAGCCACCCTTAAGGACATTAAGGGATATGATATCATCTTCAGCAGAAGTAAGGCTTACCTCAATGACTTAACTTATAGATGTAAGAAGCAAGTGTGAGGTTGAATAATCTCTACAAGTTGTAGGTAGAGATAGGTACAACCTTGAGCAGCAAGGAAGATAGTGCATAGAGTAGAGAAGTGATGATTGAGTAAGAGTAGGATAGAGCTCTCAAGATCGAGCATCAGTCAGTATCTTAGTTTTAGGTTACGCTAGTTGGTAGTTGGGTTGACCAGCATGATGATAATGAGGAGGAACAAAGCTCACAAAGTATGGTGGTAAAGAACAAGTCTTCAAAGTAGGTTTCATAGAAGAAAGCACGGAATCCTTCTAGTTCAGAGGGAGCAACTGCAATAGCGAAGAACTTGGTAGTGTTGGGGACAGATCGAGGTGGACAAGGTTCTTCCATGAACACCTTCCTCGCTAAGAGGTATCTTTGAGATTAGAGAGAAAATTGATTCCTTGATTTGTGCCTTAATTCAAGAAGTCAAAGTTGAGTTCCTTTTTGTGCACGGTTGAGTTACTAAAATTTAGGAGTTGCCCTAAAAATTAGGAGTGCATGAGGAAGTTAACTAGTGTGTTGAAATTGAAAGTCAAGCTCTTGATTTTCTAGTGTGAGTTAAATTGGGAATTGAAAGCTTAAGTGGAGTTAGCCTCCTAAATTTTAGGAGCATCCAATTCAGTAGTTATGTTAATTTTTTCTAACTAGAAAATCTCTAGTTCAATTCCTTAACTAAAAATTCACTAATTTTAACCACTCAAATTTCCTTTAAAATAAGGAATGAAGGCACAAATTTAATGATTATTTTAGTGAGCACGGGTTGGTGAGACCAAACAATAGGAAGCATGAGGTTCTGTGTGCATATTGTGAGAGAAGGTGAACAATCCTAGGAAAGGCTTGTTGGAATTGGATAAGGACAATTTCCTTAGGTAAGGAAGTGGAGATCAGAATCTTTTCATAGGTTTCAAGCTTATATTAAATGAGAAAGACAAGTGTGTCTTTGAGACTAAAACAATTGTATTTCAAGAGATGTAATTCTCAATTTTCAATAATAAAATTTCAATAATCAATCAAAGGGTTTTCCCAGTTTTGTTCCCTAGAAAAACAATGTGTTTAATTGTGTGTGAATGTGTATTTAATTATGTTCTATTCCGCTGAAAATTTGAAGTATATAAATTTTGTGTTTTATTGAAAATAAACTAGTTTTCATTTCATATTGTTCACTATAACAGTTGCATAATTTCAAGCAAACTCTACATGTGGCTCAGGGAAACCTGAGACTGGGTTGTCTCATTAAAGTTATCCATAAAGAAAACTGTAGAAATCAAGTAAAACATGTAGCAATCGAGGAAGGGTTAGGAGGACCAAATAGAGAGTAATATAATTATAGTAAAATAAGAAACATAGAGGGTTTAAGATACATATGTTGAGTAATTCTAAAGAATAATTACAATGGAAGAAACCCTACCATTGAAAAATTACCTCTAGGTTATTGTAAACCTTTGCCACCAAGACCCATTCCAAGAGATGTTGCTAGGAGTCTTCCTAGTAACTCCATCCATATCTACATAAGGAGAGAGGAGCCATTAAAATTAATTAGAATCCCATTTAAAGAAGCCTCAGATAAAATAAGTGAAAGCATAAAGGAATGGGACAAATAAAAACCCTTATGGATTACCTAAATAAAAAAACTTGCTTGACCAATAATAGTGTGAGACCATAAAGCCAAAAGCTAAATTACTCTGTGGACAAATTTTATCCATAAATGTTGAGGAACCCATTATTCGATATGGGAAAAACATTAAACTGATGGGTGGAAGGCCAAAGCTCCTTTCAAGTTCCCCAGACCTACACAAGAAATTTTTAAACCATGTCACTTATCAAGTTCATCTAATCCATAAGATAAAAATACAAAGAAGGGAATTAATAATCTACAAATCAATGAAATAAAAATAGATGGCCTTCATTTGTTAACACCTCTACGGTCGTATTTGTATGACAAGGGATTAAGCCTCTACAAACCTCTATATTATCTAATTGAACTAGCCTGCCATGAATTGAATATATCTAACTATTAAAAATATAATAATATAGGAAGTAGAAGGTATGAGAAGTAGAGAAGAGGAAACTCTCATTCAAGTTTCAAATCACTTGACAACCAAATCGATCAGGGTGAATGTTTAAGGAGAAGGGGGTAGTAACCCTAACCTAACATTGAGGTAAACTCTCTAATGAGCATCATCATTAGGTAACTGTATGGACCTTAATACACCTCAAAGCTTATTAAAATCAACTCTTCTCATAATTCCTTACATATTTTAATTATATTTTGCTTAATGATATGAGTAAAAGTAAGATGTTATGTCTAGTGGTCTAATGTGCATTGATTGCAAGTCTTTGAGAGAAAATCATGGCCATTTTGGATAATTAAGGGAAGAAACTCGAATGAGACGAGGAGAGATTATAGGAGATAGATCCTCCTCATTTAATCCTCACTCAACTGAATATTCCTCAATCAAATCACACTAGCTTGGAGTTGCAAGCAGTCAAGTCATGGAGATCATGGGTAGTTGAGCTAGTGACTAATAAGAGCCAGTTCATCTTGATTTTAGGAGCCAAGCCTCCCTAGATTTAAGGAAGTCATTGGAGACTTCAGTTGTATAAATTAGGATGCCTAGAGCCTCATTAGGATTCAGATTTTTTATGTAAGAGCACTGAACATTTTCAAGTTCAAGTTTTGTGGAAAAACATTGTTATGTAATTTTTCTGATATGATAATGAGAATGATCATTTCCTTGATCCAACACTGAGTTGACTTAGAGGGATGAAGCTCTTGGGTTAGGGCCCAACCCTAGCAGCAAAGGCTCCTCTTCTTGTACTTGTATGCTTAGGTCATTTCATAGATTAATGGTTGAATTGGTTTTAGCATTGTTTCATTGCAAGTAGTTGTGAATTTGATTAGTTTGCTTCCATTTGTGCATTTCTTTAGCAGTAGCTTATAAAGATAAAGGAATACCAAAAAGGCTAATAGCAGGAGGATTTGGCCTCACTCCCACCATCAGGGACCATGGTTTGAGGAAAGAACTCCTATGCAGCCCCAAAAAGACAAAATTATGATTTCTTATGGAATTTAGGGTTCTCTACTACTAAGGCCAACATCTTTTTAGTTTTCAAGAATACGATTCAATTGTAATTTATGACATCTTCAGCCTTTTATTAGATCTCATAGTGTTTCACATTATTATACAAGTATTTCCATGCATGAACTAGACAACTAGATAATGAAATTATGTTTTCTTAAGTTGATTGAAAATATTTCTTGTTTGACATGATTCATGGATAAATGCCCGTGATTGATGCAGTGCAGGAAGATCTCATGACCAACAACCCCCAACCTAGCCTCATCCATCCATGATCACCAAAATCTGCAAAGTCCCTCAACCAATTCATCATTCCATAAGAACAACTTTCCATATTTGTTGAGAAAATCCAAACATATCACAAACTCTGTTGTGATCTCTGAAAAGGTCTTAGCCACCTCCCTTATTTCTTCCATTATTCACCTTATCTAAGCCCTATACCACCTTCCAAATCACTCCTATTGCTCTCGCCCGAATCTTGTAAGAATACAGGGGATCCTGTAGGAGAATTAGGACATCTTGTAGGAAGCATTAGGGCATCATGTAGGATGACCTGTAGTGGCCTGTATTGAGGCCGATTTGTGGAAAAACCATCCTGAAGGATAGGAGAAGACCCCTACTTGCCTCCCAAGACATCTGAACTTTCACCATCATCTCTAACCCACCTGCCACATCACCAAGAAGATTCAACATTCACATTTTCACAAAAAAAGGACAAAAAGGAAAAAAAGAGTTATTGTGTTCATTCATATGCACAATAGCAAAATGTTTGGTTATTTCAAATTGCATGCCTAGGATAGTTAGGATTACACACATGTTAGCCTATAATCCTTTTGAAGCAAGATCTCTTAGCAATTATTTAGATGATTGGTGTGTTCAAAGCATTTGATTTCAGCCTTTCCTTATTGCAGTAGATATTGTTTCAATTCACCCAATTAGTAAAAATTCTCCTTTCCTCATTGCTAATCAAGCTTCTTTTGAATCAATAGAAGGCTACTTTGAGAAACCATAGTGGTCTATCGCTAGCTCAGCAGTGACAAAGAGTGGACCCATCACATCTACTTGTGTATACAACACTTTCACCTTCAAATTTGTATGAACCCCGGGTTGATAAAGTAAAGTTAGTAGCCCTAGGAGTTGCAGCATTCTTGCTACAATATTGGTGCTCATCACTTTTTGGTGCCGTTTCCAAGAAGGTGTCTGAGTAAGATGTGATTTCTTCTTTCTTTCTTCAATTTCTTATCTCTGACATTATGGTATTATGGTATTAGTTTCATTTCTGCAAAATTGTAAATTGGTTTTCATTCTTCTCCATTCTACAAGTGAGATTTAATTCACCAATTAGTTTTCATTTAGTTTTTTATTTCAATTATGAAATTAGTCTCAAAGCTTGAAAAAAAACACAAAACAAAACAAATGAAATTGATGCTAAAATAATTAATTTAGATATTCAACTAACTTTTATGTAGGTATTATATGAAATTGATGCTGAAATAATTAATTTAGATATTCAACTAACTTTTATTTAAATGATTGTGTTGAAATATTTTAAAAATTTATAAAAAAATTATATATTATTATGAAAAGTAAACATATAAATATTTTTTTATCATTTTAAAATTAGATTTCTGTTATTTTTTATTGTCAAATAAAAATGTTTATTTTATTTAGCCAACACTATTTTTTTTTATTTTGAAAGTAGTTTACTTTTATTTAAAAAGAAAATAGCTACCAGTTCCAAATTTAACACAAAAGGAATTACACATTTTTTCCTAACGGTGAAGAATTATCTTTTATACGTTTATATGAAATTGTCTTTTTTGTGTCGAAGATTTCTGAAATAGAACTGTGTGACTCTGTAATTTTTATAATCAATTCAATTATATGTTTATATGGAATTGTTTTTTTGTTGTTAAAGATTTCTGAAATATAACTGTGTGACTCTAATTTTTATAATCCATTCAACTTTTTGGATGGTAGCTCCCTCCATCATGATGGACCAAAATCTTAGTGAATCCGCTTGGTGAGTCCGCACAAATGTGTGCTTTGCTTTTTTTTCGAAAACTGTAAAATACTCCGCACAATTATCTTTTATATGTTCATATGAAAATGTCCCCTATATTGTTTGAACTTAATATTTTTTACACTATTTGTTTGGAAATCTCACGGGGCTCCAACCATTTCTTGAGGTTGCAACTTTTCTCCGACGAGAACAGCAATTTGGACGCTAAATTTCACACTGGCACGAAAAAAATGAGTGCCTACGCAGCATAGGAAATAAAACTTGCCGGCACCGATGGAGCCTCGGCGCACGTGAACAAGCGAGGAGTCGTAGTCAAAGTCAAGCCAGCTACCAAAGCTTGTTTGCTAACTGCCATTAGAACATTGTGTCCGGTGCCACTCAATCTGTCAATTACTTTGGTACCATACACAGAGGCATCATAGGGTGAATAAATGTCAACTTAAAAGACAAAAAAGGATTCTCAGAAACTCTATTCAGTTATAGGATTATTGCTTTTCCTTTTAGCGGTGCAGTTATATTCCGCAAGCAAAGTTAATTCAAGATCTTCACATATTGCCATACCGACCGTGAGTGATCATTTTGTTCCAGTGAACAACTGATAGAATAACCATTTGGCAATGACCATAAAGTGTAACGACATACATGTAGCATTATTGTATTCAGAGAATTTCAATACCGATCTCTCAAACATTTGCAGCATAACAACCATCAAGATAAGCCAAGTAATAAGTGAAAGCAATTAATGATCGAAGTGCATATATTGAAATTCCGTCTGGGCCTCAATCATCTGGGCCTTGTCCAAATACTTGGAAAAAAGAGAGCTGAGTATTTTCAGTATTGAGAAGGCTTCCAAATCATCATTCCAAATGTCTAGGCAAAGTTGAATTAACATAAAATGAGAAGGATTTTATAAAATAAAAAAGTTCAAATTTTTTCCGCAAAACGTTATTCGGCATTATGCTTTTAACTGAAGTTATCAAATGCCTTGAATATCACTGTGCAAAACCTGCAGCCAAAATCAATTTGGGGAAATTTTGCTTATTAATATCTCAAATTAGTTGGCTGCTTGAAATGACAATCTGTGCCCTGCGGATGGAGTAATTAACTTGGCAGTTGGGTTATCTTAAGAGGCTCTCTATTCCATGATCCTGGATATTCACTCACTGATTTTGTATGGACCAATAACCATTTTTCATAAACATATGTTCCTTGTCATTATTCTCCTTCAATTTAAGATGGGACATTCACTATACTGAAGAACCAATCCATTCATTTAAATGAAAGTTATGTAGGAGATGCATAATGACAGGATCCTGTTGTTCCAACGATATAGCTTCATTGGTCAAGGATGACTGTAATTAAGATGAAACTACAGGGTGGTCCATCCGACAAGATTTAAATCTACAAGATTAAACAGCCTCCTTTCGTCAAAATATAAATCCACAAGATTCAGTAGCTTCCATCTGCCACAATGTAAATCCATGAGAATAATCAGTTTAAATGCAGGAGCTACAAAATTGATATTGACCTTATTACTTGCAACTCTAGCGAAGATTTTTTGAAACCACTACTTCCATATAGCTATGCGAGAATAATTCAATAAATCTGGGTGAGGGATCATAATATTACCCATTAGACAACAAATGTAAGGAACGGATGCAGTTAACTTCAGCAAGATGCCATTTCCATGATAACTATTGAGATGTGAATTTGAAGTCTGCAGAACCGCAAACGACAAGCCTGCGCAGATAGCACATACAATGAACATAAAACACAATACCATGGCTTCTAAAATGAAGATGTATCACTTTAAATATATGCAGTACGATTACGAGAATGGAGGGTGAAAGGATATTAAGGGTTTCTACTTAATACTACATAAATAAAATCTCAGCAAAGTGTAGCAAACTAACAACTAGCTACTGTTGATTTTCACATCCTATTATTAATTTTCATAGGTGTTCTTGTTGTGGACCTAAACAAAACAACTTTGTACGGGAGAAGCTTTGCCTGTGAGCTCATCGTTTGAAATAATCTTTAGTCTTTTGATATTTTGTACGATGCCACTTGTGTTAAATAAGGCCTCAAATAGAGAATTAGTCAATATATGATTACTTAGCTGAATAAGAGTCTAATCACCGCATAAAAGGTAATTTGGGTCAGAGGTTAGGGCTTTATCCCCTCTTTTGTATCCCTTCGCTTGCATCAGTTCATATCTATCACTCACTAATATTATATTATTCATTTGAGTACATTTTAGAGAAGTCTTACTCCATTATTCAAATTTGCAGGTGCAATACACTCTTGGCTATTCAGGGGACCCGATTCCTTTTATTCAGCTGCTTATTTTGTCATTTGAGCTTCAATCACATCATATTTCTATTCAAAGAAATGGGGTGCAGTCTGTAAACTCCTTCAAGTGCCAAAAACAAGAGTTCAGGGCGACATAGATCTCGGGAGGGCCTGCTTGATTCTCATAGAACAAACAGAATGGAAGGAGTGGGTGAAACACTTACAAAGAGAGCTCGGAGGGAAAGGCCATGGGGCTCCTGTGCAGGAAGAAGGGCCACTAGGCCACCAACCATCCAGCAAACAAACAAAGACACTTCACTATAAATGTATCAGTTCCATCCCAAAAAGGAGAATAGATGTATCAGCCAATGTTAGAGAGAGGAATTGACAAGAGCAGCTGGGGAACACGTGCATGACCAGAGTGACTCTAGACCATGGATAAATGTTTTTATTTTGGCTACATAGCTTAAACAGGAGTTTCATCAAGCTTTGGCTCGCCTTCAAGAGCTACTGCTACACCCTCAGCAAGATTCGAAGGAGCCCGTGCAGAAAATGCCTTCAAACCAAGAATACTTGAAGACAATGATGGACACCACTGAACACAACCTCACATCCATCAGAGGGGTCTTCCAAAATCAAGCAAAGATGTTTTACCTCAACCGCAGGGTAACAAGAGAGATCAATACTTTGCTAAAGGATAAGATTCCAAGCCCAATTATAATCGATAAAGAACCCTGCCCACCTGTGAATGATGAACAGAAAACAAGAAACTCAGCTAAGCCTCTGTCCTCTAAATTCAACATTTATGTTTTTGAAATTTTTTATTGTTTAGACTTAAATGTTTAGTCTTTAAAGACATAAAACAGTTGACTATGCAAGGCAACCCAAAGAGTGGGGTTTTTGACAATCATATGGTCTAAGTACACAGAGAGGTCAATAACCCAGGCCCTCTAAGATTTTGTAAATTAAGTACTTTTTCCTCCCTTCAGAGACAGTATAAACATCCTCCCAGCGATGAAAAAATTGTGATCAAGGTAAAGTACACATTTTAATTTTAATAAGCCAGCTTTTAAACCCAGCTTGAGTCTGGCTGAATAATGAAGTTCAATTTTGGCAAGGGGTTCTCCTCAACGCAAAGCAAAAGAGCCCTGAAAAAGGAAAACTCAAGAAAGAAACCCAATAGTTGTCATTAGAAAATTTTTGTGTAAAGTGGCCTTTCTAAGGAATATTATAAAATAATAGTGGAAATAATAAAATTAGATTAGATTACCTCATCAATTTTTGGAGGGAAAAAAAGTAAAAATTACTTTTTCAACTCGTATTTTCAACTTATCTCCTTAGTGTTTTACTCTAAATTCGAACGGGAGCACTCGTTGGATGCAGAATTTAGTTTTGCATCCAAGGCCCACGTTGCATACTTTTGATGGACCCTTCTACATGAAAAATGTGAAATACATGAAAAAAAGTGATTACAATCACGTTTTTCATGTATTTCAAATTTTTTTTGTAGTAAGGTCCATAGAAAGTATGCAACATGGGTACTTCTTGAATAAAAAAAATAAAAATAAAAATTATTGCATCCAACGAGTGCTGCTCACACTCGAAATTTGAGTAAAATTGTAAGGAGATAAGTTGAAAATACGAGTTGAAAAAATAGTTTTTTATTTTTATTTTTTATCATTTTATTCAAAAAATGGTGAATCATTCCCCACGGTTGACATCATCATATTAAATCCTATTGGTTCTTATAAAGTTGATTTTTGCTGTACATTTTTGTTTTGAGGCCCATATTTTAACCTCAAAATTTCTCTAATGTCCTGTTATGAGCCAAATTTATCCAGCCATTGGATTAGGGATGTATGCACATATGTTTGGCCATCTGTTGTCTTTCATCAGTAGAACCAAAAAAGTATTGTAATAAGATGAAATATCAAAGCCATTTCAGATTCCTAGGTTAAAACTATATTTAATTTAGTTGAAATGAATGTCTAATTTACTGTCATAATCCCAATCACCTGGTACATCCGAACTTGAAACAGAGCATTTGGTCCTCTCTCTTGAAAATGAGGAAATTTGATGAAATATTAGTTACAGAGATGGGGAGTTGTTTACTTGGATGAAAAGAAGATTTGAAGATCCATTCATACCTGAATGCTATTACAGATTTCTAATTCCTATATATTTTGAGATAGAAAATGATATATTGAAACCAGGGTCCTCTCTAAATCAGGCTCAAATCACTAGCCAATATGATGTAGGAGCATCCCTGCCTGTGAGTAATCCTGCACAGCCAGTTTGATTCCGGGCATAGTTTCTTTAAGTAGTGCTAACTTCTTTTCTTCTTAAGCCTGGTGCTTGGCATGTTTTTCATGGACCAGCAGGAGTACTTAAGGTTTTAACAGAGTATGAAATCATTAGTTTTATTCTCCTAGGCAGATTTCAGGACTTTAAATCCCCCAGCACCAGAGTGCACAAAGAAGCAGGTCCGTAGAGCAGTCTGCCTGGGTTCCCGTGTGCTGCAGAACAGGAGGGAGGTGCAGTTAGTAGGAAAGGAGAGGGTGCACGCATGCACCAAAGTTAGTTTATTTCTTGTTTTGTCACCTTTAGTTCACTGCTGTTCCAGATTTAGTAATTGCCAATTCAGTTCAGTTTTCTATTTAAGTTCAATTCGGTTAGACATGCATAATCTATACAAAGGGCACAGATTGCTAGGTAGTTAGTGTGTATGCATGAGGAGCTGTGTGAGAACACAGATCCCAAAGAGGAGTGTGCATGCATACATGCCACAGTTATCTTCCAGTTGGCGTGCATCAACTCAGCCTCTGTTTCCATGTAAGTTGGCACACTAGCTGTGATGGTTAGGGTTAGGCTTCAACTCTGTCAAATTGTGAATTGAGGGCCCCTCATATGTTTCCGGGTACATTGTATCTTCTCTCTTCTTCCTCATCTATAAAGGAGACCTAGTTAAAACCTCGGTGATGGTTCGAGAGATTGAGTTTTGAGCTATAACATTTTAGGTTACTGTTTTCAGATTTGATATAAAGAAGTGATGTCGTTTTGAGGGTTCAGATTGTTATGAAACCAGCTCAAGAAAAGATAGAAAAGATAGATCAACGCCTTAGAATTCAGCCTCTTCGAGGGGGCAACCTCCTTTACATTACATAAATGAACAATTCTTGGATGATATAAATGAAAAGACCT
>APFE031230648.1:113354-141996 GCA_000404065.3 Pinus taeda
TTATGGTTCTCTGTAATTTGTTGCGTTCCTTTTTAAATCTAGATCAGTGGTACAGAGCGGTCTGCTCTTTCTCTGCTTTTCTTTGCATGTCTCTGACAAGGTCGGGATATAACGAGTTAGGGCTTGAACTGGTCGAACCTTTGCAAGACCAGCCTCGCAAATCCCAACGGCCTCCCATGGCGAATGAAAAGAAAGACGAGAGGGCACGATCTCCTATCAAAATCTTGCTCGAAGAGGCCCTCGAGCGATAAAGGAACGTGATGATGGACAACTTTACCTAGATCCTTCAGCGGCTACCCAGGGGCGACACATCTACTTCCAGCAGCTACTCTGGAAGCGCCACACCCTTTAAGGTACAAGTTAACTTTGACATTCCCATATTTGAAGGTCAGATAGATGCAGACATTGTAGATAAATAGTTAAATCTGCTAGAAGGGTATTTTTCTGTTCATGATTTTTCTAGTCGGGAAAAGATTACTTTCGCCCTTCTCAAAGTCGCCCCCCACGTCAAGGATAGGTGGGAAACCTACTGCGAGCAAAAGAATGAAAGTACGGCCTCACTTTTTTCGGCCGCATCCCCTTGGAATTCATTCTGGAATGCCATCAAGGAGCAGTACTACCCTGTCAAAAGCTATGAGGATAAATACATAAAGTGGACCACGCTGCGGCAGGCAAAGGACCAAGACGTGCCGAAGTTTACCAATCTTTTTCATACCCTTCGCACAAAGTTGGGTATCGAGGATTCTGAGTTGCATTTGTTATTCAAATACCGCGGCTGCCTACACAGGTGATGGGGTTCCTAGACATCTCCTCGCTCGGCATCGCGTACCGATACGCTGCCAAGATCGAGCAGAAGTTTAAACAAAAGAAGTGAGACTTTGGATCTACAAATCTGAAGCAAGGGAAAGGTGCCCCCAAACCGCTGAACAAAGGGCAAAGCCAACGCAGGGTGGCCCAGGACAACCCTCCAAAGCCGCAAGAAAAGAACAACACCGTGAAGCCAAAGATGGACACGGGAAAGTGGTGTAAGTTTCATAAGAGCTCCACTCACAACACAAGTGAGTGTTGGGCCAAGGAGTCTACTAGTGGCCGAGCTAAAGTTTTCGGAATCAGATGCATGTTCAGACTCTGAGTTAGAACCCAATAAAGGGAATGACAAATGGAAGTAGATTATCAATGCGGAGCTCAACGCCACCATTGCCACCATGAAGATCCGAAAGGAGGAACCCGAAGATCCAAAGGAGGAGGAGCGCCTCTTCCGCTCCTAGATGTGGGTAAAGGGCTCCTCACTACAATTCATTGTCGACAGCGGGAGCCAAAAGAACCTCATTTCGGCAGAGGTCATGAAGCAGTTGGGCTTACTTACCACAGCACATCCACAACCGTACACCATCGAGTGGCTTCACGAAGGACAGGATCTTCGCGTGAGCCAGCAGTGTCGCCTTCCATACAACATCAAGCCCTTCACGGATGAGGTATTGTGTGACGTTGCTCCCCTTGATGTTTGTGATGTATTATTAGGCCAACCATACTTATGGAAGCAACATGTTGTATATGAGTCAAGGCCTCGTGTTGTTATTGTTACTTTGGGAAATAAGTTGTACAGGATACCAGAGGTAGTACCGCCTACCACCATCTCTTTGGTCACTGCAAAACAATGCAGTAAGCTCATTTCCAAAACCGGGAAATTTGTTTTCCTGATGATACGCCCTCAGCGAAAGAAGAAGACAGTGGCCACGACCTCCAGACAGGGCCCCTCCGCACGACAACTACAGATGGACAAGGTCGTGGAGGAGTACGAAGACATCTTCACCTACACCGCAGGGGTTCCTCTGCACTGCCAAGTCAAGCACTCCATCGATCTAACCCCAGTTGCGCCGCTGCCCAATGGACCAATCTATCGGTGCTCCGTTTTGGAGAAAGATGAAATCAAGAGGCAAATTCAAGCGCTGCTACAGAAAGGTCACATCCGACCGAGTTCATCGCCTTATGGGAGCCCGATCGTGTTGGTACAGAAGAAGGATGGGACTTGGAGACTCTGTATTGACTATTGGGCGCTGAACAAGATCACTGTCCGGAATAGCTACCCGATTCCACGGATTCATGACCTTCTGGACCAACTGAAGGGGCCAAAATATTTCAGCAAGATCAATTTGAAGTCAGGATATCAACAAGTACCAATCAAACCCTTCGATGCGTGGAAGACTGCCTTCAAAGCCAAGGAAGGCCTTTTCAAATGGTTGGTTATGCCTTTTGGTTTGACGAATGCTCCTGCAACCTTCATGAGGCTAATGGATGACATCTTGCGGCCATTCACTAGCTCATTTGTAGTGATATACTTGGATGACATCTTGATTTTCAGCTAGAGTTGGGAAGAGCACCTCCACCGCATCCAACAAGTTCTCCAAACACTGCGGCAACACAGGTTATGTGCCAATTTGGAGAAATGCACTTTTGGCATAACCCAAGTTCAGTATCTGGGATACATTATTGATAAACAGGGAGTGCATGTGGATCCAGCCAAGATCCAAGTCATTTGAGATTAGCCATGTCCAACCACTCTGACAGAGCTTCGCAACTTTCAGGGTCTTGCCAACTTCTACCGCAGGTTCGTGTTGGGGTTTTCTCATATCACTTGGCCCTTTAGTCATGTCACAAGGGAGGAGCGAAAGCAAAATTCTTTTGGTCTAAATCTCAATAGAAGGCATTCACAGAGTTGAAACATCGTCTCTGCTCGGCACCAGTGCTCGCATTACCAGACTTGCAACAACCATTTGAGATCAAGACAGATGCCTCTGACTATGCTATTGGGGCAGTGCTTACTCAACACAAGCATCCAGTGGCATATCACAGTGAGACACTTTCAGACACAATCCGAAAGTATCCCACTTATGACAAAGAGATGTATTCCATTGTGCAGGTCTACCGACAATGGAAGCATTACATTTTGGGGAAGGAAACGGTCATCCAAACAGACCACCGGCCCCTGCAGTTCATACAGACGCAAGGGAAGTTGCAGAATGATCGCCATCATAAGTGGTCCACATATCTGCAACAGTTCAACTTGAATATCAAGTATAAGAAGGGCAGCACCAATAATGTTGCAGATTGCCTCAGTCGACCACCGATCATGGCGTTAACCTCCGTGCTCAACTCTTGTGGGCACGAGACTTTTGATTGGCCACTTCTCTACAAAAGCGACCCAGAATTCGACCACACATACCAGACACTCTTGGAGGGTCAGCATGTTCCAGATTTTCACCTCCAGAATGCCCTGTTATGCCACCTAGGTCACCTTTGTGTTCCTTCAAGCGAGCGTGCCAAGATGATTTGGGAAGCACACTACAGTCGGGTTGCTGTGCATTTCGGGGTTGAGAAAACAGTGACAGTACTGGCTGAATCTTCGACAGGATGTTGGGAAGTACATCAGATCCTGCCCTGCCTGCGTCATTGCCAAACCGACCATCAAAAAGCAAGGCCTCTATACTCTACTGCCTACCCCAAGTCGACCTTGGGAATCCATCTCCATGGATTACATGTCGGGCCTTCCTTCTACGAAGCATGGAAACGACTGTGTTTTTTGTGTACATCTTCTTCCGGATTCATCTCGCATTAGATTTGTAGTTGTGATCGACGTTTTGAACCATCAACGATGGTTCATCATCAGGATTCATCTCGCATTAGGTTTGTAGTTGTGAACGACTGTGTTTTTGTGGTCGTCAACAGGTTCTCAAAGGTGGCCATTATGGCGGCCTACAAAAAGAATATCACAGCAGAAGCCGCTACTAAACTCTTCTTGAACGAGTGTGGGTACACTTTGGGATCCCACAATCTATCATCTCATATCAGGACAGCAGGTTACTCAATCCATTTTCGTCCAATCTCTGGTTGATGTTGGACAACAAACTCACTAAGTCCACACCCTTCCATCCACAAACTGATGGCCAGACAGAGGTTGTCAATAAGATGATCGTACACATTATGTGCATGTACAACTCAAAGCATCCACGCACATGTGATGAGAGCCTCCCCTATGTTCAACACAACTATAACCGGGCTCTCCACAGCTCGACCAACCACAACCCTTTTCAGGTGGGCTTGGGATTCTAGCCACTATGTCCCATTGATGTCGCCATGCCATTTTCAGCTACTCAGGCAGATTCGGCTCATGTCCAGTCCGAAACTGATAAGGCAAATAGCTTCATTGAGCACATCCAACATATCCGCCAGTAGGTCTACTATTTATGTTTATGTTCTATCTGCATTTTTCTATCATGTTGATGTGATTGCTAAACTGGATATTGATATTAGGCTAATTAAGAAATTGAAATAAAATTTCTCTAAAGCATAGAATATACCATTGTTGCCTAAATTAACAAAAGGAGGTTATGAATTTCCTCAGGCACTGTGCTGCCCCAACGAAACTCCTAACCAGTGTTTGTTAAAATCGCGATTTTTTCCTAAAATGATTAAATTTGCACGATTTTAATTGTGATTTTTTCCCAAAATATGTTAATTTTTGTATTTTTATTTATTTATTTTGTCGATTTT
Organism: Pinus taeda; assembly: GCA_000404065.3. NCBI lineage: Eukaryota > Viridiplantae > Streptophyta > Pinopsida > Pinales > Pinaceae > Pinus > Pinus taeda. Next base: position 117,906 of record APFE031230648.1, read on the forward strand.
ACTGATTTTATCCCGATTTTTACGATTTTTTCTTTTTTCTGGACCCTTGTCGATTTAACCTTGATGGCAATTATCACAACATTACTCCTAACTTCATAAACATTAGTAGCCACCAACCATTTCATGATGGCCTCCATTTTGGCAAATTCTATCTTCAATTCTCTTCCACCTATAACATACCCCAAATACACCAAAAACTATTGTTACCACTCAAACTAGCATGGGTCCTAATAGGGGATCCTTGAAGAGCTACTACTCGGTTAAGGCAAACAATGGAGCAATATCCCACTATCACCTTGACTATGGCTCCCTACTCTTTACGGACATTCACCGATGGGAGGAGTCCCGATATAATAAGGATCACAGAATGAATAGACCAATGGTAGGGTGAGGGGTGATCCTAAGGGGCCTATTCACAAAATAGGCTCGGAGAATGGCTTTCTTGCTTTGGAAGGCAAGGTTAAAGGCTCTCAAGGAAGGGCTTACGAAGAATTCCAAAGTTTGAGTTTTTAGGGTGTGTATCTTATGATGGAGGCCCTTAAACCCTAGAATTCTTGTCAAGGCTTGGATTACCAATGATTCTTGAAGAATTATCCTAAATGAGGTATGGGACAACACAAGACCAAGTGCACTCGAGGGGTAGGTCAAGGGGGGAAGGTTTGGCAAACAATGATATGCTTGACCTATTCTAGAGAGAATGGGATCAAAGAATGAATTTTCAACACAAGACAAAGTGAGGATCCCAATGAGGTCTTTAGGCCTAAGGAAACCAAGGGAAAAACTGAACTTGAGGCTAGGGCTTGGAGTATCTCACAATCCCATCGTCGGAATTGCTTTAAAATTAGAGGGTGCCTACAATAAACCCCAGCACAGATGATGCCAAGAGATCGAACTTTTCCTATGTGTGGTTTGCAAGATAAATGAGCCCTAGGAGACTTATGGGACTAGACCTAGAAAAGAGAAGGTGATAGAAGGACATAATTTGAAGTGATAACCTTTATTCTGGACCAGTGCCTAGTCCTTTGGGGAGATTTTGGAGTCAAGAGTAATTATGACTATAGACATCGAATTTTCTATGTCAAGGAGGCCTCAAAGACAACTTCGCATAGCATTAGGGCAGCTTCAAGAGCTTTATACTAAATTTTGCAAAATCGATGGCTTATCAAGATGAAATTCAGTAAAGAAGGATCTCTAGGAACATTCTTTCATAATACATGGCCCATACATGAAGCATCACTATCTAGAAACCCAATATCCAATACTTCACATAAATGGATGTAGCAAATTAGCCCTACTATAGCGAAAATCCAACAATGTATGTGACAAAAATAAAGAAGAAAATAGCATTAAATGTACTTACATATATTAAGAGTATATCCAACCATCAACAATTTGTCAATCAAGAGGATCCATGACAAGAGAAAATAATCCAAACATCAAAATTCGTTCCATGCTCCAAAAATTCGTCGTCCAAGAAGGATAGTGAAGTTTTCTAAAGAGATACAAGTCCAAACCAAGTGATGATGCTAAAATGAATTCTCATCACTTGTATTTATACACTTCTAATGAGTTCGATTTAGCTAATTAGGCCTACATTAGCCCCTACAATAAAATAATGTGCAAAATAACTCACTTTTGGTGACAACCCCACCAAACTAGTTCATAAACAAATGAAAAAGCCTCTCAAGACTCAAGAGGTCAAATGATCAATAATACATGTCGTTGGGCCTTCTAAGAAGTTTGATGAAGTCCATAAGTGCCATAATGATGAATAGGACTCCCAAAAGTAGTGGACAAGGGGTTGGCCCCTTGTTCTCCAAATAATAAACATGTGGTGCGCCCAATGGGTTAGGGGCACACAAGTAACCTCATGGATCTCCATGTAAGTCGAACATGCTTGTAGACCATCTGTGAGGGGTTAGATGATGGTGTAAGTGATGCCACATCAGCATACAAGTCCTGGATCATCTGCCAAGTGCATGGTACAAATGTGCGGCTAGTTGGGCATGGTGAACTAGGTGCATCTTCCTTGTCCAATAGGTGAATCTCGAGCAATCTTTGAACATCTCTGGGATCCATGGAGTGTTGTCTACTATTGTGGAGGTCCATGGCTCTCTACACACACCCTACATGTACCAATGTAGCCCTGTGGAAGGTTAGGAACCTGTATAGGGATACCAAACCCAAAATGGAGACCATCTAAAATCCTGCATAAGATCCAAAGCGTCCCCTACCCTTCCAGCAGAAATCATTTAAAGTAATCGAGTTAAAAAGATTGCAAATCGTGGACAACAGGTGTGTACTTCATTATGGCATGCCCTTCCATAGTGGGCTTTGTCATGTGTTAATGTCTCCAAGCTCCAAAGGGAGTTAACCAAGTACCCTATTCGGTGGTTTCTACCTTTAGAGGGGATAGTATGTCCAAGGTACATGCTTCAAATGGTGGTGACATGTGAGAAAGAGATGGATGGAATAGGGCACGAAAGGGGCAATCATAGGCCACATGTCGGGGTATAAGGGTAGCTAGTAAAAGAGAAGCCCACACATGGGTATATAATGTATAGGAGGGAGCAATCGTAGTGCATGAGGTGCCTCGACCTTGCTTTTTCCACACTTCTTTATATGTCTTTCGCCTTTTATGATTTTTCTTTGATAAACTGCTCAGGGCTCAAAGGATAAGAACATGATGTGTAAGGTGTAGTAGTGGATACCCCCTTTAAGGTAGGGTGGTTCATTGCCCACCAGCGGTTGGGACAATCATGGGTTCCTATATGATAAAGGAGGCTCATCTAGGCCCTATGGAACCAGGGTGATGGCCATGGGTATGTGGTAGAGCTCATGCATTGGCTTTTGCCCATGTGCTAAAGAAATTTGTACCGACCATCTTTTGCATCTTGTGGCACATTTTCCTGTTGAATGTGACCAATTATGCTTTTACTATTTATTTTCAGCTGCATCAACCTCTGAGGCATCGTTCCAAGCTTAACTCGAGTTATGGGCAAGGGTAAGGGGTGGCTAACCCTATGTGGAGCCAATGGAAAAATGTGGACCCAAGTGGGAAAGATGGTGGATGGGGTTATAATAAACGGAAGGGGAGTGATATATGTGGATGGGGAAGTCGGACCACGCAACCAAAATCGGGAGTTCCCATGTAATACCACCCTAAAACCCAATGGTCAGTAAAGAAGATCCCACAGGACTAAGATCCAAGGGTAACATCCAAAAGAGGTCTAGCGGACAGAAACATAGACCTAGCCCACTCTTTCCGCCAAATCCCCCCATTAATCCATGCCCATAAATATCTATGATAAGCAAACTACAATACTCAATTACCAAATGACAAGGCATACCTTTAGGTTCGGGAGGCCCACCTTCTAACATTCGATCATGATAGATGGGTGAGGGACCATGACAGATGGGTGAGGGACCACATGGCTGGCTCAAGTGGCGGAGAAATGGCCCAACAAGCTAGTTGGTGGTTGCAAGGGGTTATTGGTTGTCGGCTGAAGACCATCTTGGAGAGAGTTTTCTCCTAGGGATATCACCCACAAAATGGTAGATACCATCTGGCTCCAACTAGGACGTGATCTCACAAAAAGTGGGCAAAGCTACTCGAACGGGAGGTCACGAGAACTCTAGCAATCTCTTGGTCACCATAGACCTGTTACCTGCACATCTCAAACATTAAACCCACGGGGCAGCATGTTTTTACGTTGTCTTATGATCACCCATGCTTAAAGTTAGGTCGTAAAATCAACAAATAATAAAATATGCAATTAATATATCATGAGAAATATCATATGACATTAGTTCTAATGAAAAAATGATCATGTGATGCATCCTACTCTAACATGCATATAGTACAATGTCAAGTATCAAGGAAAGGGGTGATACGACTTAACTTGACCGGCTGTGACCATAGTTCGTCGTTGAGTTTAGCAATGTAGTAATAGTCATCCCCAACTTTTCCATGAAACTTGACAGGCATCAAATCTTTATCCACTAAGACCAAGTCCCCTACATTGTATTCCTTTCTAGGCATCCACTTTTCGCTTGTTTTTTGATGTGGTCTTTTGAGGATGCAGACCTCTTGTGAAGGGAAAATAGGAGAAGGCTTTTCAATGTCATGTGCTTCGTAATATGGAGTTGGTCCAGGCTTAATTACATGAGAGAGATAGATGGGTTCCCTATAGAGGATAAAAGGGGTTCCATCAGATTGCAGGATAGTGGCGTATGATAAGTCTATTTGAACATGATCCCCAACTATAGCCTTCCATTTCCTAAACAAGAGCATTCCCCACACATCAGGAATATCTATGATGACAACATCCATGAGAAGGGATATAAAGGGGTTCCTAGCCAAAGAAATCTTAAGGTCCTTTACGAGACCTTCCACCTCCATATGCTTAGAGTTAAAACCACATACCTTCTTATATGGCTGAGTGATGTTGAGACCCAATTGCTTCATGACTTTTAAAGGCATGATATTAGCGGAATCCCTTGATTCTAGCATACAATTATGTAAATAAAGGTCATTAACAGTGAAAGTGAGCATAAAAGGTTCATGTCCAGGGTTATGATCAGGAATATGAATGTTTTGCAAGTCTTCAGGGAATTCCTCCTCTTCCAAAGCCAAGGAGTTCTTCATTTGTTGTTGTTGTTCAGGAAGTTTTGCAATCTCCTTTAGAGGAACACGTACAGTTATCTTCCCTATAATAGCCTCTAAATCAATGTTAAGTCCCACTTGTTTACCCTTTTATTTCTTCTTGGTATTTCCTCCCTTTTGGCGACCCTTTTTAGGTTCAGCTTTAGTTTGGGGATAATTTTTAGGAGGATCTTTAGAAGGAGCTTCCTTAGGAGGGGCTTGCTTGTGAGCCAGGTCATCTTTGTTGGATTCCTCGGATGTTGCAAGGTCCTTATTATTAGGTTTTCGCGAATATTGTACCCCTTTGAATCTTCCATTGCTAGCATCAGCATTAAGAATAGGTTCCTCTTTCTCTTCTTTGGTCGTGACCTCACTAATGGGAGGACGAGTGTATTAACCCCCTAGCAAAATGCTGTGTTGCACGGGTACCCGCACCCGGGGGTGGGGTTCGCGTACCCGTCCCGGGTTCCCGCACCCAAGTACCGGATTCGGGTATGGGTTCTTCCCAGACGCACCCAGAAGAACCGGGTTCTTCCATGAAGAGCCGGGTTCTTCAAAAAAAAAAATCGGGTTCTTTTCCTTTGACGGGTTCTTGGGTTCTTCGGGTACTTGGGTTCTTGGGTTCTTCGGGTTCTTCAGGACGGGTTCTTCGGGTTCTTCACGTGGGTTCTTCGAGGTTCTTCACATGGGTTCTTCGGGTTCTTCATGTGGGTTCTTCGGGGTTCTTCACATGGGTTCTTCGGGTTCTTCATTAAGAAAACTATATTACCATTTAAAAATTTAATTTTCAAATAAATTTTTTTATTGAAATTTAAAAAATAATTTATAACAAAAGTAAAACCCTAAATCTTTAGACTTTATGACTTAAGTTTTAACTCTTTGTCATTTGAAGTTTACGCAAGCAGAGAGTAGACTGATACGAGTCTTGGCGGCAGAGCACCGTGACATACCAGTGATTTCATTTAACTTTTGAGTGTTTTCCAGCAGCATTGGGCAGCTTCAGCGGCAGTGAACAGAGCAGGTTGCAGGTATTTACAAGTTGTTTTACTGTTTTCATTGATTATTCCATAAATATTAAAAACGTTTCAAACTTTAACAAGACCCGCATGTGCCAACGAGCCCATCAACCTTTGCAAAATCTTGATGAGACTCGTTCATATTGTTGCTGTCAGCTTACAATGTACACACAACAGGAAAATCTACAGCTGGCACCCCATTGTCCCATAGTTGTGAAGAGGAAGAGAGAGTTACATAACCAAATATTGGCCAGTTAATCTAAATAGAATCCATTGAGCACGATATTATGTTATTTAGAACTGCAGTTGCTGGCTTTTTATTTTTGAAAAATGCATCATGTATTCCAGAGCAAAAAGCTACATCAAGGTCAGAGCTATAGCAATTGTTGTTTTTGAAATGCTGAATATTTGCAAGCAGCTCTAGAGAATGTGAAGCTTCCCGGCAGTTACAAGTTATTATTATGAATGGATGAGTAGTGTTTTATGCATACTTCATAATAACAGCATTGATTTTTCGGCTACATAATAGCTGTGATCATTTCCTCCCGTTCATTTCCTGCATTCGCTTGATTAGTGGTCTTTGCCAAACAGTGGCTAGTATTTCATTCTTTCAGTGTCACTGCAGCCAAACACAGCTATCTAGAGAACTGTATTAGCACTTCTAATGAAAAGTGAATACCAAGAAGCTCAATAATTTGATCCTTTGAAAGTCGGGACTTGGATACAAGGAATGATATATAGATATGTAAGTTGAAAAAAATTCCATGAACTAGAAACATTGAAAATTCAGATCACTGAATATATTTCGCTTCCAATTGCTCTCACAAATTTTAGGAATGCAGACTTTGAGTGTTTTAGGATTGGGGAGGGTGGCTACATTTTAGGCAAAATTTAGGGTTATTGGCCTCACAGTTTGTTTGTTTGTTTTTTTGTTCTTTCTATTTTCTATTTTATGTATTTTAATGTTGTTTTAATGAAAATGTCTTTTTTGGAGGATCTGCCAGCTTGACATTCTGGCAAGCCAAAAACAGATCTCAAGCAGATCCTCTGGCTCTTCCAAATTGGAAATGTATCCAAAGTGGATTGGATCCACAAAAAAATGGATCTTGGATTCTCCATAAGTGGATCCAGTAACCTAGAATCAATGTCTAGCTTAGATTTATTGATTTCTTCTGTTACTTCACCTTGACCATCTAAAAGATTCATTTCTTGCACCTGTAGCTTTTCTCCTTGTGCTTTTGTGTCTTCCTGTGGTTTGTCCACCTACATTGTATTGGGTGGCTGGTTTTTTAACTTTGGGGTTTCCATCGAATGTCCCTTCTAATTAAAAAAGGTACTCTTTAGGTATGGGTACTCGCTGCTCCTTGTTGACCATGTTGCCATGCTTTCAGCTTGTAAGCATAAATGATTGGATTATTCAATAGAAGAGAGCTTGAATGGTTTACACTATTACTTGATTTGAAACCTTCTGGCATTGAGTGATTTGTATGGATCGATCACATACGTCAACAACATTTTCAGATTTTCTTTTCAGAAATAATTCCGTGGAATTTCAATACATTATTTTTATTAAATGGCTAAGCATGTCCTGTAAATTCTTATTCTAACTTGTTATTTGGATTAAGGTCATCCAAGCTATTATTCCCTTCAGTATGAAATTGAAATTCTTTTGTTAGTTTCATGTAAAGAAATCTCAATCATCATATTATTGTTTTATTGTTTAAATCAACGACACAGTTGCAGCATACTGTTCCATTGTCCAGTTACTTGTTCTAACTTCTAATTGCCACATATCTCATTCGTTACTAGCTCGATGATGACATTTCTTTTCTGTTATTTACTTTTTCTTTGTGCTCTGGTTCTATGACTACCAATCTGTAAGGAAACTTGAACGATGATATTTGGTTTTTTAGTTACAAATTATTATATTGCTTACTAATATTATTAATTATAAATTTATAAATTTAAAATTTATAAAATATTAAAATTTAATATTATTATATTACCCGACGAACCCACGCACCCAGTTTCCAAAAATGTCGTCCCCGTCCCCGCACCCACGTTTCCTGGCAACATAGGCAAAATGTTAAAGACATTGAATTCGACAAGATCGGCCTCCTTGTCTACTTCTTCATCATCACTCTCATCACTTTCACTTTGCTCATCTTCGGAAGATGATTCTTGTTCCACTACCTTAGTTGGAGCCAAAATGTTTGGGACTTCAAATGAGCTTGGCTTGTCTTCTTCATTTAGCTTTTTAGGAAAAGTTTCTCTTTGGAATGTAACTAGACTTTTGGGTCTTTTCTAATGCAATGATTTTGTTCATAACTATCCTATCCCGTGAGTGGACCTCTTCACTAAGCTTTTCCATCTTCTTTAGGATAGCTAGAAGGGTTTCTTCATGTTGATCTTTAGATTTTTCCTTCTTGGCCTCAGTTTTAGTTTTAGGTAGGTCATTGGCATCCATTCTTGAGATACATAGGTTTTCTTCAACCTACATCGCCATTTCTTTAGCCTCGGCCAATCTGGAAGGTTTCCTGTCCCTAAATGCATATGTCAGGTGGCCACCTATAGCTTTAATAAATTTGTCAAGGATGTTGGCATTGAAGGGTTTTAGGTGATCAAGGATATCTCGGACTACCCTATCAAATTTTTGAATGAATTCCCGAATGTCTTCACTTACCCTAGCTATTTGATAAAACTTCTCAATGTTGAAGGTTCCTTGGGCATTGCATGACCATCTCTTCATGAATAGGTCCTCAAATTCATCAAAATATTCAATGCATGCAGGGGGAAGACTAAGGTACCATTCTCTTGCTTGTCCTTCAAGCAATAAAGCAAAGAGCATCGTGAGCCTATCTTCTTCAAAGATCATCCTAGGGGGCATGTGCCAATAGAATTCTTCAACAAAGTCACGGGCACTTGTGGTAGTGTCACCTTTGAACTTGGGCAACCATTTTTCTGTTGAATGTGGCAATTATGCTTTTACTATTTCTTTTCAGCTGCATCAACCTCCGAGACATCGTTCCAAGCTTGACCTGAGGTGTAGGCAAGGGGAAGGGGAGGCTATGTGGACCCAATGGAAAAAAGTGGACCCAGGTGGGAAAGATGATGGATGGGGTTATAATAAACAGAAGGGGAGTGATATATGTGGATGGGGAAGCGGGACCATGCAACCAAAATTAGGGTTTCCCATGTAGTACCACCCTAAAACCCAATGGTCAGTAAAGGAGATCCCACAGGACTAAGATCCAAGGGTAACATCCAAAAGAGGTCTAGGGGACAGAAGCACAGACCTAGCCCACTCTTTTCGACGAATCACCCCATTAGTCCATGCCCAAAAGTATCCATGATAAGCAAACTACAATACTCAATTACCAAATGACAAGGCATACCTTTAGGTTCGGGAGGCCCATCTTCAAACATACAATCATGATAGATGGGTGAAGGACCACATGGTTGGCTCATGTGGCAGAGAAATGGCACAATGAGCTAATTGATGGCTGCAAGGGGTTGTTGGTTGTCGGCTAAGGACCATCTTGGAGAAAGTTTTCTCCTATGGATATCACCCACAAAATGGTGGGTAATAACTACTATGTGAACTCACACTTCATGAGATTTGCTAGCAGTTGGTGTTTCTTTAATGTTTCAAGCACCTACATCAAATGTGCGATGTGCTCCTCCTAGGTAGCATTGTATACAAGTATATCATCCAAATAGACAATAATAAATGAATCTATAAAAGAGCGAAGCATATCATTCATTAACCTCATAAATATCGATGGTGCATAGGCAAAATGGCATTACTAACCACTCATACAAACCTTGCCTAGTTTTGAAGGCGCTTTTCCAAGTATCCTTTTCTTTGACTCGATTTTGGTGATATTCAGATTTTAAGTCTAGCTTGGTTAAGTATTTCACTTGTTGCAACTGAGCAGATCATCTATCCTTCGTAGGGTGTACCTATTCTTGAGTATGATTTTGTTCAATGCCCTATAATCAATACACATTCGCCAAGTCCCACCCTTGGCAAAATGATGATGGCTGACACACATGGTGACATACTAAGTCGAATGACACCCTATTCTAATAGTTGTTGCACCTATTTCTCCACCTCACTCGCTTTTATAACAGACTGCTTGTACAACCCAATGTTTGAAAACCTCCCTCTTGGGTGGTAACCCTTTAGGCTCCCGAAACACATCCCTATATGCCTGTAGCATCTCATCCAGTTGTTGTTTATGTTTCTTAGTACACCCCTCCAAGGATGCCTTCCCTCTTACAGACTCTTCTACAGATTGATTTTCTCTTCAAAACAGGAAAACATACTTCTTGCTGAAATTGATCAATTTCTTGGCTTGGTTGGCACTTTTTTTTCACGAGTAAAAAACAATAGGCTTACATTAATAAAATGAAGTTGTTACATCTTGCAAAATTGCTTTGCACCCAACCTACAAATGCAAATCCTGCAATAGCGACAAAAAGAGAGAAACAGACCAAATTATTTAGAGACATATACAACAGATCATTCAGAGGTTAGGGGCCTCGCCTGGCTGATAGAAAGACACAAAATTAGGCCTGCATAAGACAACGAAGTACCCAGATAGAGTGGGTCAAAGATCTAGCTGAGATGCAACAAGGACTCCAAACTAGAGCGTATCAAGTGAAAAAGCAGTCCATCAAGCAAAAATGAAGTAACCAGAGCTTGTGACTGGTCCCTAAACCAGACAATCGAAATGAATATACTCTGGAAGTGTCGATGTCCCACGCCTAGAGAGAAAATCCGGTAATGTGTTCTACTCTCGGCAAATATGGCGGAAAGTTAATGAGTGAAAATTATTCCTCATAGAGCAGATTTGTTCCATCCAATGGCCCAAAGATGGAATGTCAAGAGAGCAACTACCCAATGCCCAATCGATTGTCACTTTCGAATCCTCAAAGATGACGATCTCATATACCGCTAGCCATAATGCACATCTAAGGACTCCCCAAAGGGCAAGCACCCCAGCACGCATATTAGTGTCGAAGCCACCAATCCAAAAGAAGTGATAATGATGTCAAGGGGAGAGGTAGATAATAATTCCACACCCATAGACTCCCCCCACAGAGACACCATCAAAGAATCTCGTAGGATATCTATGGCCAAAATCTTTGAAAGTGTTGCCACTCTTATTTATGCAAGATAAAAGAGGACCAATCTTCAAGAAATACCCAACAGCTCTAAGGGAAGTATATCTCAGATTCGGAGCTCATTGTAAAAAATGCAAGCATTTCGGCATCACCAAATCACCCAAAAAACAATATAGAGGTATGGATCTATACTCTTTGTTGTGATATGCCCAAAATTGGAGGCGTTATAGGATGGAGGCTATGCCCACAGCATTGTTAATGTTAAGCAAAGAAGTGATTTCCTCCAAAACAGCGTGGGCATATGGACATACTAGGAAAAGGTGCACGACATTCTCCTCCGCGAATCTACAAATTGGGCAAACTCCAAGTCCCAAAAAACCTCTTTTAGCAAGATTGCCCCACATTAGTATTCGGTTGTGGACAACTAGCCAAGTGAAGCATTTCAGCTTCACCGAAACCTCCCATTTCCACGTCTGAGCCAGCAAAATGGTGCAAGGGTCTACATAGACCTAGCAAAGATATATAAATATGCATCCATAGCAGAAATTTCTCCTCTCTGTGAGATGCCTCCCCAAGTGATCTAATCTTCTTTATCTGTAAGAACAATGCCCGCTTGCATCCGGTTTGAACAGGATGATTCCCATTCAAGATGTAGCTCCAGTTGTAGTTCCAACTCAAATGTCTGTCTCCAGTAAGAAAAGGGAATTATCTCATTGTGAACATCCCCAATGTGTAAAAGTGTCCAGATATTGTTGGCATTATAATACAGATATTGTCATTGATGGCAACCCACTCACAGGTCAGTTCAGATTTGATAAATGGCAACTCACATTGTAACAGGTCAATTCAAACGTAACAGGATGATGGAACAAAGGACTACAGATCTGAATCAAGCAATTGAAGAAAAAGAATGTTTTCAGTTGTATTAAGTTGTATACACTGGTTCACCTAGTCCATGTCGTGTATACAAGCGGGTTCTCTGAAAAAAAAGCGCGTATATGTATGCACTTACTTTCACAAAAGTAAAAGCGCGTATGAGATGGAAAAATATGGAAAATTAAGGTTAATGATTACCAAGGGTCCATACCATGGTATTAGCCCACAATATTGAGCAAAATTACGGTTACTTGATCCCGTCTAAGAATACCACAGGTTCTAAGTGTTGTTTTGGTCCGAGGTATTGAGAAAGGCTAAAACTATATAAGGAGGAGAAGATCAAAAGGCTAAGTGTGCAAGTGAAAGGGTTTTTCATGAATACTTATATCTAAAGTATATTTTATGTTGTAAGGGCTATGGTTATGATATGCTCTGTAATATCTTGTGCACCCTTGGATACAATGTTGGAACAGGATCATGAGACCTGAAATGACTTATAATTGTATGATCTGATAATTGTTGGACTAGATTTGAATGCTAACGCATGTTTTATCCTTTATATGTTATGATCTAGATATGTCTGAAGTCTGGAATCGCTGTGAAGTTATAAGTTATTATTTACAGATCTATACGCTAGTTCGCCTTGGTGAAGGCGTCTATACATGCTAATTCAGTGCTTCCAAGTACCGTATGCAGAAGAAAATCCTATTGTTCATAGATGATTGATCTATCTGATCAGTGTTGTTGTTTTACTGCTGTCTGTCAATGATGTCTTCATTAGAACTGAAAGTAGAACTGATTGTATAAGGAGATTGAGTCTGATTGATTGATTGATTGAGTGAGAAGGGTGATCTTTGCTTCTATCTATTTAGAACTCTATATTTTGACAGTAGATCTTCATAATGTCACTGATTGTTAAAGTTTGTGGTTCAGAGGTTTTATGATTCAGTATCTTTAGAGGTATACGCAGGTTGGTTAAAGGAAGTAGCGTATACATGCAGGTTGGCTTCACTGAAGTAACGTATACATTCTGACATATGATTTTTGAGGTTGCAGTTGGTTCTGGTTGTTGATGCAGTGTTCTGGGTTCAACTCTGTATTCTAGTGACAGTGATTTGACAGTTCAGATTGATTGATTGTTGGTAGATGCAGTTATTGTAGAGGTGATTGATTTTGAGCTTCAATGTTACTGATGGGTCCAATATGAAAATTTGATGAAACGTGGCCTTCATATTGTGTTGTTGTGTACTAGGAGTATCCAGTCTGAAAATTTATGAAACATGAGCCCTGGAGGAAGACTAAAGGTAGTAGCCTTCTGTAAGTTGGCGCCTACGTACTAGTAAACATATTAGCCAGTACAAGAGCTAGAGGGTTGGAGCTCCCTTCCAGTAGAAGCTTGAAAATGAGAGAAGGTTGTAGCCTTCAGCGAGTAGGTGTCTGCGTACTAGAAAATTATGCACCAGTACAAAATTTGTAAACAATTTTTATTATAAGAAGATTGAACACTGAGATGACAGTAGTGGTGGTTTTTTCCCACATTGGGTTTCCACCTGAAAAATCCTGGTGTTCATGTGTGTTGCTTATGTGTGTTGATTTATTCTGTTCTTACTGCATCTGTTTATTGGTTAATGCATCATAGACAATGAATTAGTTGTTTATTATATATACGTTGGTTTCATTCTTAATAGTCGCAGACATACGTTGGTTGGTTTTAGTAAAGTAGAGTATACTGTTTAAAAAGGAAAATCATTATTGTGGAAGTTAAAATACCAATTCACCCCCCCCCCCCCTTCTCAGTATTTTTCCCAACAATTGGAATCAGAGCAGGTCCTTCAGAAAAATCTTGATTGCTTGAAGGGAGATCTCTCAAGATGAACAATCACGAAGGCATGGGATCTATCAGACCACCAATCTTCAATAGAAACAACTTAGTCTATTGGAAGATAAGAACTAGAGCATATCTTCAGTCACTTGGAGCTGATGTTTGGGAAATTGTGGAAGGAGAATGCCAATTTCCAACAGCAATACCCACAGATACAACAAGAAAGAATTCATATGAAACCAATGCCAAAGCCGCCAATACTTTATTAGGAAGTTTGTCAGAATCAGAATTCGTCAAGTCATGCAGCTCAAGACAAGCAAAGAAATATGGGACAAAATCATTCAGAGCTACGAAGGAGACTCCCAGGTAAAAAGTGCTAAGCTACAAACTCTCAGAATTCAATATGAAACTCTCAAGATGCATAGTGATGAAGTATTGCTAGTTACTTTTTACGAGTAGATGAGAATGTAAAGTGTATGAAGAATCTGGGTGAAGAAATAAAGGAGGCTACTTTAGTAGCGAAAATTTTGAGATCTCTATCTTCTAAATTTCAGTCAAAAGTATCTGCCATTAAAGAGAAACGGGATCTACAATCTATTATTTTTGTTCAACTTCATGGAATTTTAACTGCCTTTTAAATGAGGAAAGGAGTTCCATCAGATATTAGAGAAGTCGCTTTCAAAGCCTCGGCAAAGGGAAAAGAAAAGGAAGATCTCAAAGAATCAGGATATATTTCAAAAGAAGATGAAGTAAACTTTGTAAAGAAGCCTCAATGGGGTTCCAGAAGATTCAGAGGTAAGCTTCCCTTCAAATGTTTTGTTTGTGGTAGAGTTGGTCATTATGTTGCTAAATGTCCTCATAAAGATAATCATGACAAAGAAAAGGAATCTGCAAAAGGTAATAGAAAACAATTTGTTAATAGTAGTTATTATATTCATGAAGATAGTGATGGCTTGTTTAATAGTGATGAAGATGAATTTAAACAAGATATTAAACTACTCATGGCTTATGACAATGAAGATTTTATGGATGGCCTTAAAAGAGGAAGATTTTATTAAAGAAATCACTCAACTTAAAATTTGTTTGGAAGAAAAGAATATGGTCATAGACACTTTGACACATCAACTCACTGAAAGAGAAAAGCACAATGAAAAATTAGAAAGTGAAGTAGTGGGTTTAATAAAAGAACTTGAGAAGACAAAATCTTTGAATCTTAGATTTGCTAAAGGATCAGAAACCTTAGATGAAATTATCAAGGTTCAGCGTTTTCCTCTTATAAAAACTGGTCTTGGATATACTGGAGAAACATCCTAATCAGAAAAGACTTCAACCATCACCAAAAGCTATCTTGATGCAACAAAAACCAGTGAACAATTTGTCAATCTTCAGCAAAAGCCTAAAGGTTCTCCTCAGGTAAATCATGCTCATTTTACTCCAAGGATGAACATCAATAGAAGCACCAACCAAAAGATTCAATGATCACAGAAACTTCTTCTTTAATGGACAATGTTTTTCATGCCATAAATTTGGTCATAAGGCTGCTCAATGTGTTGCTTACAAAACTATCATGACTAGAGAAGCACGAAAACAAAGGAGGGTGACAAGAATCAAGAAAAGTTCTTAAAATAACTTTTCTCCTCTTGAAAATGAAATTGAATGTTCATTTTGCAATAACTTTGGTCATGAAGATCTAAATGCAGGGGCAAATTTTGGCCAACAATTCAAAAGGATTAAACATCATCAAATTCCAAGGTATGGAAAAAGAAGGAATTTCAGTCAGAAAGATGTGGCATGGCTCTATTTGCAAAAGGACAAGAAAATCAGTGGTACATGGACAATGGATGTTCTAAAGACATGACAGATGATAAAGATGAACTCCTTTCATATAATGCTTTAGAAAAAGAAAAGAATGTCTCTTTTGGAAATGACACACCAGCTGTCATTAAAGGTAAGGGCTCTGTTTATTTGAAAGAAAAGGTTAAAGTTGGAAATGTTATGTATGTTGATAGTTTAAAGCATAACTTGTTGAGTGCCAGTCAAATGTGTGATCAAGGAAATGAAGTTGTGTTTCGATCAAAAGGATGTGTGGTTCGTGAGCTTGACACGGGAAAGACCATAATCAAAGGTACAAGAACTCCAAGCAATTTATATATACTAAAATGAGGTCAAGAACAATGTTATCTAAGCAAAACAGAAGAAAATTGGCTATGGCACAGAAAATTGGGGCATCTATCCTTTTCTCAAATAAGAAAATCATGTAGGCTCAAGGTTGTTTGTGATCTTCCAGATATCAGCATTCCAGAAAATACCATCTGCAAAACATGTAAATTCGGTAAGCAAACCAGAGTTCAATTCAATGCCAAAGAAAGATCACCAGGTAAGCCTCTTGAACTCATTCATACTGATCTGTGTGGACCAACAAGGAAAAAGTCACCTCGTGGAGAAGAATACTACATTTTATTCATTGATGATTTTTCTAGAATGTGTTGAATTAGTTTACTAAAACATAAAGACGAAACATTTGAAAAGTTTAAAGTCTTCAAAGCTTTAGTTGAAAATGAATTAGATCTAAAAATCAAATGTCTCGGATCTGATCGGGGAGGAGAATTCATATCAAATGAATTCTTTGAATTTTGTGAACAACATGAAATAAAGAGACAATCCTCTGTTGCTAGAACTCCTCAACAAAATGGCATGGCAAAAAGAATGAATAGAACAGTTCAACAAATGGCTCGAGCTATGCTGGATGACTCCGGAACCCCAGACACCTTCTGGGGTGAAGCTGCACCTACTGCAGTAAATATTCTCAACAAAGCTCATGTACGTGTAAATAGTGATCAAACTCCACATGAACTTTGGTATAGTAAGCCTCCTACTATAAAACACTTCAGAGTTTTTGGAAGCAAATGTTTCATCAAAAAGACTAAAAACTTGGTAAGTTTGAACCCAAAGCAAACGAAGGAATATTTATTGGTTATTGATCTAGAAGTAAAGGATACAAATGTTATAATAAGAGACTTCAAAAAATTGTTGAATGCATTGATGTTGTAATCGATGAAACATGCAGAAATCCGAAACAAGTGACATCAGCAAAGGAAGATGATAATGATGAAGACAGTGAATGCTTTCCAGTATCAAATCGAAATGATATAGAGGAAGAAACCAATGAAGCATCAGAAGAAGATACATCTGACAGGGAAAAGGCTCCATCCAGGTATGTTCAAAAGAATCATCCAGAATCTCAAATTCTAGGAGAAAAAGGGTCTGGAGTACAGACAAGAACAACTCTTGTAGGAGCTTCTAGTTATCTAGCATTACTATCCTCCATAGAACCACAAAATGTCAATGAAGCTAGCAGAGATGAATGTTGGGTTAAGGCCATGGATGAAGAAATAGACCAAATTGAAAAGAATGATACTTGGTGATTAGTTCCTAGACCTCATGATAAAAATGTTATAGGAACAAAATGAATATTCAAGAATAAGTTGAATGAAAATGAAGAGGTTATTAGAAATAAAGCAAGGTTTGTTTGTAAAGGGTATGCTCAACAAGAAGGTATAGACTTTGAATAAACGTTTGCACCTGTTGCTAGACTTGAAGCCATAAGAATGTTTCTTGCTCTTTCAAGTTTTCGAAAATTCAAAGTTTATCAAAAGGATGTAAAATTTGTATTTCTTAATGGAGATTTAGAAGAAGTATATATTGAACAACCAAAAGGATTCATTCTAAGAGATGATAAAAAGCTTGTATGTAAACCCATAAAGGCTTTATATGAACTGAAACAAGCTCCAAAGGCATGATATTATTGTCTTAACAAATATCTTCAACAACAAGGTTTCACAAAAGGATTTGCAGACAGCAACTTATATACAAAAATTGAGAATGATAAACTGCTAATTATTGTTGTTTACGTTGATGATATCATCTTTAGCAGCATTGAAGAATCTATGGGTCAAAACTTTGCTTATGCTATTGAGCAAAAATTTGAAATGTCTTTACTTGGAGAACTATCTTATTTTCTTGGTCTACAAGTACAACAAACAAAAGATGGCATCTTTCTTTCACAAGCTAAATATCTTAAGCAGATTCTAAAGAAGTACGGAATGGAAGATTCCAAAACCAGTATGTACTCCAATGGTAATAGGATGTAGTCTCAGTTCTAATGATGAATCTCCTATATTGAATCAACCAGCGTACAGATCTATGATTGGAAGTCTACTTTATTTAAAAGGTACCAAACTAGATATCATGCATGCAGTAGGAATTGTTGGCAGGTTCCAAGCCAATCCAAAGGAATCACATCTTCAGGCTGTAAAAAGAATATTCAAATATCTCGAAGGAAATCAAGACTTTGGTCCATGGTATCCTAAAGATACAAATCTCACTCTTCATGCATATACATATGTAGAGTGGACTGGAAATGTTGATAATCAAAAAAGCACTAATGAATGTAAATTCTATATGGGATCACAATTAGTATCTTGGTTCAGCAAGAAACAAAGTTTGATTGCTTTATCTACAGCTGAAGCAGAATATGTGGTTGCTACATCTTGCTGCACACAACTACTCTGAATGATGCAAACATTACAAGATATTCATGTCACATGTTCTCCACCCATCTCCATTCTATGTGATAATACAAGTGTTATTAGTATTTTGAAAAATTCAGTCATGCACTTCAAGACCAAGCACATACCCATTAAGTACCACTTTCTATGAGAACAAGTGCTTGAACAAACGGTTAAATTGGAGTATGTTCCCTCCAAAGAACAAGTTGTTGATATATTTACCAAACCTCTTCCCAGAGAAGCATTTGAATATCTCAGACAAAAGTTGGGAGTTGTTTCTACCTCATCCTGCTGTTAAAATCAGTTTTCAGAGCAATGTTTTATATACACGGATTTCATGAAGCAGAGTTGCGTATATACACGAGTTTCTGTGCCTACAGAAGCGGATGTGTTTTTCTGATAGAAAAACAGTGGGTCAAACTCAAAATCAGTTTTTGACATGGGTGTTCACTCTGATATTGATAGTTACAATCTGTTGATATGCTTTGTTCATTGTTGTTTATTTGATTGATGAAGATGCCTTGATGAATGAATTGTTGACAATGCATAGGTAGCACAGGTTCAAGGGGAGCATTAGCCTTCAAAAACATTATGCATTGTTGGCATCATGGTTGTTGAATTCAGCTATGGTCTCAGATATTCATATCGTTTGTTGTAAAGGTCATGTAAACATCTATGGTGTAATAATATTACTCACTCTATCATAGTCTATTAATGAGTCCTTTTGGACATATGAAGTAATTTGTAACCCCACTATGCATGGGAAGGATGATGTAATAATTGCAATTTTTCAGTCATGTATGAACATTTGGTATATCCCCACTTGGTTAGGTGATTGATGTACGTATGAGTCATTGGTGATAGGAAGGTCATACTCAGATAGTTGAGTTATAGAGTCATGTTATTCTTTTGAAAAATATCTCTGCAAACTTTGCATGTACTCAGGGGGAGCGTGGACAATATAATGCATCTCAAAGGGGGAGAATATCTTGGTCCGCCATTTTCCCTTGATGTCAAAGGGGGAGAGTATCTTGGTGTTGCTTGATATATCTAACAGGGTCTACAGCTTGAAGTAATCAACACCAGTATGGTTGCCATCAAGTCCAAAGGGTGAAATTGTTGGCATTATGGTACAGGTGTTGTCCTTGATGGCAACCCACTCACAGGTCAGTTCAGATTTGATAAAGGGCAACTCACATTGTAACAGGTTAATTCAGAGGTAACATGGAAATGGTACAGAAGAACAGGATGATGGAACAAAGCACTACAGATCAGAATCAAGCAATTGAAGAAAAAGAATGTTTTCAGTTGTATTAAGTTGTATACGCTGATTCACCTAGTCCACGCTGCGTATACAAGCTAGTTCACTGAACAATAAGCGCGTATACGTATGCACACACTTTCACAAGAGTAAAAGCGCATATGAGATGGAAAATTATGGAAAATTAAGGTTAATGAATACCAAGGGTCCATACCATGGTATTAGCCCACAATATTGAGCAGAATTACGGTTACTTGATCCCGTCTAAGAATACCATAGGTTCTCAGTGTTGTTTTGATCCAAGGTATTGAGCAAGGCTAAAACTATATAGGGAGGAGAAGGTCAAAGGGCTAAGTGTGCAAGTGAAAGGGTTTTTCAAAAATACTTCTATCTGAAGTATATTTTATGTTGTAAGAGCTATAGTTATGATATGATCTGAAATATCTTGTGCACCCTTGGATACAATGTTGGATCAAGATCATGAGACCTGAAATGACTTATCATTGTATGATCTGATAATTGTTGGGCTAGATCTGAGTTAGGCTAGATCTGAATGCTAACGCATGTTTTATCCTTCATATGTTATAATCTGGGTATGTCTGAAGTCTGGAATAGTTGCGAAGTTATAAGTTATTATTTATAGATCTATACGCTAGTTCGCCTTGGTGAAGGCGCGTATACACGCTGGTTCAGCACTTCCAAGTAGCGTATGCAGAAGAAAAGCATGTTGTTCGGAGATGATTGATCTATCTAATCAGTGTTGTTGTCTATTGTCTGTCAATGATATCTTCATTAGACCTGAAAGTAGAACTGAATATATAAGGAGATTGAGTCTGATTGATTGATTGATTGAGTGAGAGGGGTGATCTTTGTTGCTATCTGTTTAGAACTCTATATTTTAACAGTAGATCTTCATAATGTCACTGATTGATAAAGTTTGTGGTACAGAGGTTTTATGATTCAGTATCTTTAAAGGTATACGCAGGTTGGGTTAAAGGAAGTAGCATATACATGCAAGTTGGCTTCACTGAAGTAGCGTATACATTCTGACATATGATTTTTGAGGTTGCAGTTGGTTGTGGTTGTTGATGCAGTGTTCTGGGTTCAGCTCTGTATTCTGCCGACAGTGATCTAACGATTCAGATTGACTGATTGTTGGTAGATGCAGTTATTGTAGAGGTGATTGATTTTGAACTTCAATGTTACTGATGGGTCCAGTATGAAAATTTGATGAAACGTGGCCTACATATTGTGTTGTTGTATACTAGGAGTATCTAGTCTAAAAATTTATGAAACGTGGTCCCTGGAGGAAGAGTGATGGTAGTAGCCTTCTGTAGGCTGGCGCCTACATCCTAGTAAACGTATCAACCAGTACAAGAGCTAGGGGGTTGGAGCTCGCTTCCAGTAGAAGCTAGAAAACGAGTGAAGATTGTAGCCTTCAACAAGTGGAAGCATGCGTACTAGAAAAGTCTGCACCAATACAAAATTTGTAAGCACTTTTTATTATAAGAAGATTGAAGGCTGAGACGACAGCAGTGGTGGTTTTTTCCCACATTGGGTTTCCAACTGAAAAATCATGGTGTTCATGTGTGTTGCATATGTGTGTTGATATATTATGCTCTTACTACATCTATTTACTGGTTAATGCATCACAAACAATGAATTAGTTGTTTATTATATATACGTCGATGTCATTCTTTATAGTCGCGGACATACGCCGGTTGGTTTCAATAAAGTAGCGTACACTGTTTAAAAATGAAAATCATTATTGTGAAAGTTAAAATACTGATTCACCCCCCCCCTTTCTCAGCATTTTTCCCAACAGATATTTGAACTTGCCTTTGTGCACATTAATGGTGAACGATTTTCCATACTTGACGAGCTAGTACTAGTTGAATCTCTACATGAATATTCCATCTCGCATGTAGATGTAGGGACTTCCAAACACAACTCCACATACATCAAGGAGAGTTACATCTAGTTCTACTTCATCAATAAAATCAGCACTGATGGCAAATCTAAGTTTGCACAGTTTTGTTACCTTCAATTTTGCATCCTTATTTACCTGTCCCAATGGATATGAGCTCAAATGATCACAAACTTCCAATACCTTCCAATCCTAATTTGTTGATCAACTATCTTGCAAAGAGATTTGCCTAGTCAAACAAGGCATCAATCTTTGTCTTCATGACCTGTATCTTTATATGGAAGAGTTTGGTCATTCTTTCTCTTCTTGTTGCTTAAGGCTACTCAGATTCACCTCCTTCTGCATTGACGTACAGAAAATCTTCTCACCCACATCTAAGTTAATTTCAACTTGGTTGCTCGAATCGATGGCCATGAGATTCTTCTTCGTATTGTATTTCTTTTTGTTCTTCAAATTAATCTATGGATGCAACTTCCAACACTTCTTCTCTATATGGCCATTAATGTTGCAGTGTTTACTGTGGTTGTTGGGATATTTGCATTGGGTGTTGTGGTTGTCGTCTTTTTATCTTTTCCCCCTTTCCACTTCTTCTTCCCCTCCTTAAAATCAACTTGTTTCTCTTTCTACTATGATTCACTTGATTTCCCTTTCTTCATGTCTATGTTCTCCAGGTACTATGCTTGTTCACAAGCCTCATCCACCGATCTAGGTTTGAATAGCATCACTTGCTTCCGCAAATGGTTGTGTAGACCCCCCAAATACTTGAGGAGTACATATGGGTTCTTTGGGAAGATACCCAACATTATAGCCATCTTTCTGAACTCTATGGTGTACTCATGTATGCTTTGCCCAGGCTTTTGCTTGAAGTAGTGCTATTGGATCACCTAGTCCTCTACATACCCAATAGGGTAAAATTGTGACATTATGAGGGTTTTGAAGTCCTCCCACTTAATCACTAGAGGATCTCCTTCCGACCTCAAGGTCTTTGGGCATGTCCCTCTAATTTCAGTCACGCAAATGAAATCCTCTATTCTTCCCCAATATGACAGACACTAAAATACACTTTTAATTGTTGCAACCAACGATTAGCTTCAGAGTGTCGATATGACCTTAGTACGGCTTGATATTGACCTTTGCCTCCATTTTGAATAGTCACAGTGAATGATTCATGACATTCATACTGGATTGATCTTTTTCAGGTCCTTTATTCAGTTGGTTCTCTACTACTTCTTGATCTCCTAATCTCCACTCTTATTTGTCCTCTGCATTATAACCCCCATCTTCTCCAAATAGCCCAAATTTATTGCTCAGGGCCGACATGAGGAGTTTTACATTACGGTTTATATCTGCGACTCGTGCTTCCAACCGCAAAAACCTCTCCTTTGTAGGATCAAGGGGGTTTTCACAAATTCATCGACAATGACTAGGGTTTTACGACTTTTGGCTTAGCCGATCTAGATCCCCTGCAAATCACCACAAAATACCCAAAAAATCCTGCTTTGATATCAATATGATCTATAAATTATCGTGGATCTTCCACTAGACAATTTGCCATAGCATATCTGATAAAACTATATTTAAAAATCTGAAGTCTACATTATTACAGTTTTATTTTTCTTTACATTTTTGGATATGTATATTACGGTTAATTGTGTATTTATGCAAATTAAAATTATGCAAAAAATAGAGAACAGTTAAATAAAAACTCACAAACCACAATTGACACAAGATATGACCTGGAAAACCCTATCGGGAGAAAACCTAGCTGGAAGGTGAGACCGCTCTACTCTCTTTTTCTAAATAGAAAATGGCCACAAGTACAAAGAAGTATGGTCTGTGGCCCATGGGCTACTACAATGCATAAATCCTCTCCATGTGCTCTATCTCCTATCCCTCTCAAACAATGTTTTCAAAACCGTTTTTAAAAACCGGTTAGCAAGGCCGCCGATCTAAACCGGCCAAAAAACCCGGTTGGAAAGGCCATTTCTCCATTTTTTTGCCCTAACCGGTGAAAATTGGCCGGTTTATGACGGAACCAGCCGGTTTTGTCCTAAACCGGCCGGTTTTAGGCATGCCCACCGTAAAGCTAAAAGATCATATTTTTCACTGTGTTTTAGGGGTTTTGGGGGGAAACTAAGTGTGTTTCAACCCTAACAATGTTAGCAATTAATGGTAATGTTAAATTCTTAAAGTAAAAGTGACATTTCCTTTAATTTTCATTTTCATCCTTTTACTTAAATTTTTAACATTACCATGAAATGAACTCAGGATGTTTGAGAGTGGTTTCGACCTCATTGGATTTCATATGGAGAAACTAGAATTTTAGATTTCACTCAAAATTCAGCAGACTTAATGGTTTTCAGGATTTCATGGTTTGGGGCTAAACAATAAATGCAATCGGAGCTCCAAATGATGAGCAAAACTCCTGATCTAGATGCCATTGTGTTGGACGATATTGATCCAACATCAGAATGGGTGGAGGAGACTGAAGAACCTGTGTTTGAGGTTGATTTTGATATCGACATGGATTTAGCGGGGGATGATGCAGATTATGTGGTGGCATCAGAACTAGGATCAATAGCGGCATCAAGGAAAGGCAAAGAACCAATGGAAGGCACTAGTCATGCAGGTCGACAAACTCGTGCTTCCATTAGGTCCACTTCTATTGTCATTGGTGGCATTGATACTGAGGTTGCAGATCAGGCTGAGGCATCCTCAGACTCTGAACTAGATGATGTCTATGTAGCCCCTGATGATGATCCCGTGTCTAGTAGTGGTGATGAACTTGATGATTGATCATGTGTACACTGTAGACTTGTAGTAGGCCAATGGCCTCATAGCTTGCA
>APFE031230648.1:142339-184344 GCA_000404065.3 Pinus taeda
CATGGTATATAAATGAGCAAAATTTGCATATTTTGTCTCTATTGGCTTGGAATTATGGTTTTACATCTTAAAAATAGTTTTGTTTCATTAAAAATTAATTATTTAATGTATTTTTTTAAAACCGGTTCGTTTAGACCAAACCAATCCCGGTTAGACCGGTTCCGGTCGGTAAACCGGTTCATTAGGTGGACCGGTCCGGTCACCGGTTCCGGTTTTAAAAACATTGCTCTCAAAAGAATGGAACCACTTTTTTTCTTAGTGGCCTGGTTATAACATAGTTGATAGCCTGCTAGTGGTTAGGTTTGACTACCTCAACTGTTAACCAAAATTACAATATGGACTCTTTTAGACTCATATTCACCATAATCACTTGGCTAACCCCATTTCCATGAATAATGGGAGCTAACGTGGCATCCTCTCGAATTGTGCTGGTGAAAACAGGAATGGCATAACTTTTGCATATGGACTCCAATTGAGGCGATTCTTGCGTCATTGGAAAGGTCTCTATGTGTAGAATATGAAAAAGGATGTGGCACTGAAGCGGATAAGTTTTACCCCGACCCCTGCGCCCACCCCCCCAAAAAAAAAATGTCATTTGATGCCTCAAAATGCTCCTAGAAGATTCCACACCCTGATTTGCCAAACTGGGTCTAGCTGGTAATAATGGTCCTGTGAGTTGATTCCTCCACATTTTCCACTCTAAAAGCATCGAGATTGATGACAAAAAATATAATGATCCAATTCGGATTAGGGGGCATTGGAATTATTAGTATAATTTATATGTTGAAATTATTAGTGATATAATCTATACATTTGGTCATGGCTCATGTATCTTATTACTTGTAATTAAGGGTAAGGCCATATTCTTCATTCTTGTATTGTTATAAGGTATGTTAAGGCCAGACTAGTCAAACTTTATATGTAGGCTCAATAACCCTCTTGGGATGTGTGCCCTTGTTTTGTGGACCCATAACCCACTCTTGAAGGATCACCTCCTCCTCTTTAAGGAGCTCCTTACTTAAATTGTGTCCAAATAAACAGTTCAAGCTCTCATTTGTAACTTTGTATCAGACATAATGTGACCTTCTTAACTAGAACATAAAGTGCTATAAGCCTAAGAGCACTTAATTTTGGTATTCTCTCTTGAATTGGCATCTATCTCTTAGGCACAATTGTGTATTTATGTATCCCAGCACTTGTGCTTGGGTTTTGCACTTTTTCTCTAGCACACTAGACCTATCTTTCTCTACCACACTTGAGAGAAGGCTATTTCAGAAATGAGATTTGGTTCCATCAATTCTTCTATTGACCCTTATAGATCTCAAAAGTTGCTACCAAGAGATTTCGTGAGCCATTGATAGATAGAATTCATACTTCCCATAATCAATTAGAGTTTGTTTGAAGCACCATTATGTCAAAAAAGGTTGCCCCCTTTCCCCAACCCTATTTGGTCTTTATATTGATGAGCTTGAGACTTTTCTCAAAGAGCACGCCCAAGAGAGAGATGGATTTCTACTCAATCGTGTGTTGATTTCCATTCTTCTTTTTGTTGGTGATGTGATCCTTCAGCATCCACCCCAGAGGGACTGTAGAGGCATATTGATGCCTTAGCTGATTTTTGTGACCTTAGATAGTGCACAATGGACCTTAGAAAAAATAAGGTCATGGTTTTCAATTGTTCTAAGAGCACCTTTGTCAACTATCACTTTTCTTCAGAGGTAATGAGAATGAAAACACCACCTCTTATACGTACTTGGGAGTATAGCTCATGGGTCTAAGGTTCAATTTGAGACAACCTTTCTTAGCCAAGCTCAATAAAGGATGTGGTTACGTTTTTGTGCATGAGAGGTAGTTTTTAAGGTACATTTTTAGGATGTTTTTGCCAAATTACAATTTTTTGGTGCAATTATGAAGACCATTGTACTTTAGGACTTCAAAATCAAGGGTCGAGTCTTCTTTGTTAAAAAATAGTAGCAAGAAAGTCTTTGACTTGCGCCTTAGTCAAAGAGACCAAGAAGTAATTTTCCTTAACATGCACGAGTTTCTAAAATTTAGGATGAGTTCGGAAAAATCAAAGCAAATTCCTCCAAATCAGGGTGAATTCTTATAAGTTGGGACATTTCATGAAACAGTTCAACTAATGCGATGGAGTGGGAGGCTCAGTTGTGTTGAAGAATCTAGGGCAAAGTAGTGAAGTGTGATTCTTCGTCACTTGATAACAATTTGTGGAGTATTTTTATTTTTTCTTATTAGCTTATTCTTCTTATTATTATTATTAGTGCATATGTGTGCACTTCATCAAACTACTACCAAAACATAAAAACACAAACACGAGATGCTGTTAAAATTGGCAACTGGGGCCAAACTCCATGTGGGTCATCTTATTTATGGCAGCTGATATTTTTCTTAGATTCCTCTCGTCGAGAGGTGTAGGATTGATCTAACGATCATCTGATTTCAACATGTATTCATGGAGATATGAATTTATTTGTATTTCTTGACAATTTGTCAAGGTCGGCCAGCATGTAAAATAGTGTTTCACACCCCCAGCTAAACCTTGACGTGGGATATAAATAAAGAAGACCTTGAGGCGTTAGAGCACTCATCTCATCCTCTCATATCTTCCTTGTCTCTTGGGTATACAAAGGAAGGAGGACACAGATCTCTCGGGCAGAGGAGGACGTTGTTAGGGCAGAGGAGGACGTTGTTAGGGCAGCAAGGACGCAGGAAGGTGCAACAAGTGGTTTAGGCCTGCGTTGACCAACGTATTGCCTCCTTTGACTGCAGCTTTGTATGGGCAACCTCTCCTAGGCTAGACGACGTGCTGGACAAGTCTGTGTTGATTGTTTGAGGGCACATGTATGACAGCGTTGACTGGTTAGGGCTGGCTGCAGTTTGTTGTAGCATTCATTGCTGATTTGACCATCTTACTTTGATTGTTTTGGGCTGCCATTAATGTTGTTGGAAACTGAGTTCTCCTAGGTTGTCTTGGAGACATTTTGGGAGCTGATTGATCACCTTTGCTACTGTTGTTCAAAGGTTTCATAATTGCTGTTGTAAATCACAGATTTGTGATATTGTATTATCTCTCTCTCTACTGAATTATTGAAGAATATAGAAGAATTGATCAAAGGGTTTCCCCGCATTGGGGTTTGTCCCTGGCTAGTGCCGCATCTTGTGTCTTTTGTCTTGGCTTGTCTTCTGTCGATTTCATTTATGTTATATCAGCATTTTGCTTGTATGTTAATGTGATTTCTATACTGAGAATTGACATTGGGCTAATAAGAAGAATTGAAGTAAATTGCTCTAAGCATAGAACATACCATAATTTAATAGATGTTGGCTCACTACTAGGGCCAAAACCTCCCTTCTCTTAAGAGGAAAACCCTTTAGTAAATTTCTCTTATTGAAGCTTCTATTGATCAATGCAAAACCCTAGACCCTTGACTAGAATATCCTCTCAAGCACAAGTCAAGTCTTCTCCTCTTTTCTGCACTTTGTTCCCTGGCACATAAGCTTCCTCCTTTCCGCACTTCGTCCTCCTCCTTTGATTCTTGTCTAGAGATAGACCTTCCTTGAGTGAGCCTTCTAGATGAGGTGTTCCTCTTCTAACCCTTTCTCAAGTGGACTTCTTCTTTGACAAACCTAGATCTTTCTTGAAATATGAGTGTATGATTGTATTTTTGTTTTGCTGCCCTAGTTTCTCGCACGTGTGGGAGGATTACTAGGTGTTATATGCCCTTCCCTCCTTCGCTTGAGTGTCTTTCTTCTACGCTGGAGTGGGAGGCCTTGTGGGCCTAGTTTTAGCCCCAATCGAAGATAGATGAGTGTATATGGATTGTTGATGTCCTAGCCGCAAGGACAGCCCTTTGCTTTACTCGCACGTGTGACTGCAGCAGCCCTAGAACAGACTTCTTGACTTCGGTGTTATACCCTTCTTCTTCACTGCCCTTGGAGACCCTCTTCCTTTGTTCTTTCTTGCCTCTTCCCTTCACATATTTCAAAGCTCATTGAGTGCGTTATAGAGGAGTGAACAGCCTCTATATATAGAGGATTGTCCCTCTATTTAGGTCGACTTGTCAACTGTTTATAGGTCGACTCGTCAACTGTTTGCAAGCCAACTTGAAGAGTAGACTTCGGATGGTTTCTTTGGTGGTATTGCATGCTTGAAGGAGCTTTTTGATGGTGCCTTAGCATAGGAGGAGACTTGACTTTGCTTGGAGGTATTCTCTTGACTTTAATACATATTTATACAAGGTGCATGCCCTTAAGGTCTTCAACCCTTTTCTTTTGACTATTTAACTCACCTATAGCACTTTAACTAGTGCTAGACCTATTTCAATGAGCAAGAAACTCATTGACATATATCATAAAAATAATATTTATTTTCTTGAATAAATACAAATATCAAAAGTACATTTATGAAGACCGAACCTAGTTACAGTTCCTTCAACAAGTTGTTGTCTCCTAGTGCGAGTTAGTTTTGGAAATTGACATCCCTGAGTCTCAAGTTCTAAATCAAGGCAAGATGAGTTACATGAATTAGTTAGACTCAGTTAACTCAATCAATCACCAGTTCAATTTCCATAAATAATAACTTGGCAAAATTAGCCTATTCGAAAAGCTTGTAAGGAGGGACAAGGCACAAAATTATTCATTCGTTTTGTGAGCACGAGTTGGTGAGACAAGGCAATAGAGAGCACGAGTTTGTGCAGGAGCTTGTGGTGGGAAGGGCAGATTGATAGTGGAAAATTCCTTGAGGAATGTGATAGAATTTAGGAGTAATTCCTAAATAATAGGAGCCTCTATTGCACTAGGATTTAGGAAAAATCACCGCAAGGAAATAGGAGCTCAACCAGGCATGGAAAGAAGAAGCAAGATTAGCATTCGTGCAAGGTGTTTCAATCTAAGGACTAGAGGGGAGAATTAGTTGTTTTCTCTATTGAAATGGGAGTGTGTTGTAAGAGATCCATTGCTCTAAGTTTCTATCAATAAAGTTCTCAAACAAGCAAAGGGTTTTCCCAGTTGGGTTCCCTAGAAAAATTATGATTCTGATATTGTCTAATTGTGTTTATTTCTGATCCTATTCCACTGCAAATTGAGTAGAGAAAATTTTGTGTCTTGGGTTACAAGTTAGTTCCAGATTTGTTCATTCAAGCATAATGGAATTTTTGTGGATTTTCTACATGGTATCAGAGCTCTTGGAACAGATTTAAGATCATCACAAGTGCATCAAATCATAAGAGAAGGAGATATGACAAGTCTAGGAGAAGATGAGCAGGACATTTTGGGTTGTGGGCTAATTTCTTCAAGATCAAGCCGAATATTTTTGTTCAGGAGCCAAGCTCCTGTAGCCTAGTTTGGGTGGGTTGTAAAGCCTAACAAGAGGGAGGAGGGACGAGCGAAGGTTTTGCAGCAGATTGAGGCCGAGTTTGGAGGGTTGTAGCAGTTGCTACAACAACCCTAACCAGGGCCAAAGATTGCAGGCATTTATACCAGCACAGGTCTAGAATATTAGGACAGAAGTCAATGTCTCAATGTATGTTAAATCTCCAAGTATGGTGTTGATGTTAGGTTGGTGAGAGTCCAAGATTGAGACAAAGTGGGTGGAAGCTTAAGAGCAGATTGAAGGGCTACTAGAAGGTGTCTATTTAGCCCTAAGTTCAGTCCTTCTGAAGGCCTACAAGACTAATAGGAGAGGCAGAATTATTTGAGCCCTAAGTACAGTGTCTTGTGAAGGATTACAAGGTTGTTAATGGGCAGGTGTTGGAGAGCTCTCTAGGGAAGCAGGATGGCATACCAAGGGTTGAGAGAAGATCAATGTTTAGAGGAAGCATCAAACTTTGTTCCATGGAAAGAGAGGATCACGATAATGCTGGACCATAATGGGGTGGGAGAGTTTATCAAGCAAGAGATACCGCTACCTCACGATCCCCAACAATTGGCCTAGCATAATAAGAATGATATCAAGGCAAGGAGGATTATTCTAGAATGGGTCAGAGATCATATAGTACCTCATATCCATGAGAAGAAGACAGCATATGAGATGTTTGATGCCATCTTAAATCTATATCAGAGTACCAGTGATACCTAGAAGCTTGCTCTTAAGGAGGAGCTAAGAAGTATCTGGATAAGCAAGGATGAGCCCATTGTCACATATTTGTCAAGGTTCACTCAGGTACAAGATGCACTGGGTGGTGTGGGTGTGGTTATATATGATCATGACCTTGTGAGTTTTGCCTTACTTGGACCTCACAAGTCTTGGAAAGGGGGTTCCAAGATGTTGTTAGTGGGAGAGAGAACTTTCCAAATTGGGAAAGGTTTTGCACTGACTGTATACAGGGAGAGATCCAAAGAGAACCATAGAAGGGAGGTCAATTATGACAGTGGACAAGGAGAACCTTCCCCTGGCATGCAAGACCAAGGGCAAGAAGGGCCAAGGAGAGGTTGAGTCCAGTCAGAGGGGCAAGAAGGGCCAAGGAGAGGTTGAGTCCAGTCAGAGGGGCAAGAAGAAAGATCTAAGCAAGATCAAGTGCTTCCATTGCCATGAGTTTAGACACTATGCAACTAAGTGTCCTAAGTGGAAGAAGGATTACAGTAAGGATCATGTAGTTACATCAATGGAGGTAGATGCATTTTCTGCCTAGTTCAAGAAAGAATTCTCATTGATTGCTTGCATTGCAAGCTCAACAAATAGCAGTATATGGTATATTGATTCAGGAGCATCCTTCCACATGAGTGGGAACAAGAAGAAATTTAGCCACTTGAAGAAGAATGACATGCAGTTTCAGACTGAACTAGGAGATGATGGTCAGTATGCAACTAGAGGAGTTGGTACTATCAACTTTCAGAGGGAGTCAGGTAATCCTCTTCATCTCAGAGATGTTCTCTATGTTCCAAGATTGAGACAGAATCTCATTTCGATAGCTACCCTTGAGGACAAGGGATATGATATCATCTTCAGCAAAGGTAAGGCGTACCTCCAACACTTAGCTTCTGGATGTAAGAAATAGATGGGTGTGAGGGTGAAGAATATCTACAAGTTGCAACTAGAGACAGATGCGGCCTTGAGCAGCAAGGCAAGGAGAGCTCAAAGTAGAGAAACAGTGGTTGGGCGAGAGCGAGATAGAGCTCAAGATGGAGCCTCAGCCAATATCTCAATTTTAGTCTAAGCTAGTCGGCAGTTGAGTTGACCACATAGATGATGAGAAGCATAGCCCAAGGCGAGTGGAGGTAGGCACTCAGTCAAAGACTGCCAATATAGGGAGAGTTCAAGCCAAGTGGGCAAAGGATTTGGTTAAGGGATATCAGAAGAGAGTTGAATCTTCTAGTATCACTTCCAGCGAGAGGAAGCAACCACATAGGTACACAGGGTACATGGCACTTATGACTAAAGTGATGGACTTGCATAACATGGTGGGAAAGAACAGGTCTTCAGATCAGGTTCCATAGAGGAAAGCAAGGCAATCTTCTAGTTCAAAGGGAGCAGATGCAGCAACAAAGAACTTGGTAGTGTTGGAGACAAATATGTTGCAAAGTGTAACGAGGTTCGATCTTCATAATGATGTGTAATTGTGATTTTATGTAATTGATGAAAAGAAGAAAAATAAAATTATTATTGTAATACTTGTCTCATGGGTTTCATGAGCAAGGAATTTTATTTTAGTTATGGCTCCCATTATGAGCCTTAGGATTTGTCATCTAGTCATAAAAGTTTTGAGTCTATGTCATGTATGAAGCACCCTTCTTGGGCATT
Organism: Pinus taeda; assembly: GCA_000404065.3. Classification (NCBI taxonomy): domain Eukaryota; kingdom Viridiplantae; phylum Streptophyta; class Pinopsida; order Pinales; family Pinaceae; genus Pinus; species Pinus taeda. The sequence goes on from APFE031230648.1 coordinate 150,096, forward strand.
TTACATTTTATATGAGTCATTAGATAAGTATGAAATCCCTCCAACACAAGCACAAGACCTCTTCTTCAAGTCGGCTTCAAAATAGAATAAATGATCTCCTCCAAAGGACATGTCGACTTACCTACATGTCATGTCAGCTAATTAGCATGGGTAACAACTATAAATAGGGCAGCTCAGCCTTATTTCAGAGACACAATTTTAGAGATTTTTGGTCAAGGTCTGCAGTTGAAAGAAGTGTGAAAAGGTCATTAGAAGCCTTATAACCAACAAGGAGGAAAGGAGCAGCGATGTCTTTTGGCAATGGTTTGGGACTGTTTCTTGGGAAAACAACTTCACACGTGGCAGAAACTTGTAATAAAGGACAAGAAAAGGATCTCCAAATCTATCTTATTGTTGGCCGAATTTATCTAGAGAAGCTTCCAAGTATAGCAAAGGAAGGAATTACCTCCAAACTTGTCTCTACTCCTCACACGTGTGGTATTACAACAGTACGAGGTGCAGATCTGTGGAAAAGAGACCGAAGTTTCTGGGTAGCCGAGAAGTGCAGAAGAAGGAGAAGTTTGACTTGTGCAAGGAAGAGAAGCAACAAAGAGAAAGAACTCGTGTCTAGGTCTTGGAGTGGCAAATAGGTCAAGGGTCTTGGTCTTGGTATTCGTCAATTAGAATCTCTATAAGAAGAAGGATTTGTTCGGTTTTCCTCTCAAGAGTGAGAGGTTTTGGCCTTGGCTGATAGCCTATATTTTGTGTCTCTTGTCTCTTCATGATTTATGCTTGCTCGTTGTTTGATGAAGAATAACATTATAATAACATAAGTAAAAGAAGATCCTAATCAAGAACTAAAAGGCATTCACAAGCAGTTATCTAAAGAAGAGAAATCACCTAATATTGATGCCCTAGATTTCTCAACATGGTATCAGAGCTAAGGTGACTAAGTCAAGGAAGGGCATCTTATCAAGGGACACTCAAGGATCAAATCTCGAGGAAGGTCAAGATCTAGAAAGGAAGCATCATAACCCAAGATCAAGATCATATCATCATCAATCCAAGAAGCATTCCTGGGATCCGCTCTCAATCATTTTGAAGTTGAAGTGTCTTGAAGACTATTCATCCAAAGGAAGCTAGATGAAAAGGTGTTGTCATCAAGATTCTAAGGCGATCTCTCTCTCGTTGAAGTAAGGTCCTTACCTTTGAAGACATCATCAAGAAGTCATCATTGATCTTCATCAACAAAGACTCCACCATCATAGGATCCAAAGGGATCTCCCTCTTTGTGGGATCAAGGATCATTATTGAAGAAAACTTTCTTCATCGAGGTGAAGTTTTTTATTCTCTATATCATCATCAACATCAAGGAAGCAGCAAGGAGAAGGAGCATCCTATCAAGTAAGTATATTTATGTCCACGTCTGAATCTGTCAAAATGTCTTTTTGCAAGGAAAGCAACAAATTGGTTGCGGCTTCAAACTATCTTGCATGGAAGAAAAGGACAGATCTAAATCTCATTGAAAATGAGGTTATGGTGTTGAAGAAAACGGTAACTAGATTCGGTATTTATCAATGTAATTTTGGTCTTTGTACTTGTCAAGAAAAAGAATTATTATTTTTATAAATTATATGAATAAGTTTCTTGCTCATTCTATAGGTCTAGAAAAGTCAAAATTATATTGAAGAACTCTTCTTGAGCATTTATGTAATGAACATGAGTCAACCTAGTGTCAAGTAGCCCTCCAAGACAAGCACCATCCTTCAAAGAAGAAGCCTGCAAACAAAGCGATGAAAAGACATCATGTCAGCCTGCAAAAATATATTAAATAACTAAAGTATGACATGTTGATTCACATGGACAAGTCGGCTCAAACTGGAGATATAACCACTATATATACCCAGCTAGGGTATCCGCAAAAGACACAGAAAATCTCGAACAAGTCTCTGAAACTTCGGATGGGTACGGGAAGTGCAGGGGGATAAAATCTCTAATCCTCTGAAATCTCAGACTAGTGCAGAAATGTTAAATTATGCTACGTTCTATGCTTAGAGCAGTTTACTTATCTTTCTTATTATTATCCACAAATTAGCAATCACAAGTACATAAGTAAAGTGCAGATAGAACATTAAACGATCAACAGAAAACAAGCAAGACAAGAGACACAAGATGTGGCGGCTAGCCAGGGACAAACCCCAATATGGGGAAACCCTTTGATCAAATCTTCTTTTATCTTCAATAATTCAGTAGAGAGAAATAGTACAAAAATCTGATTTATATCAGCAACAGCGAACCCTAGATCAGCGGCATCAGCATCAGCGGCATCAGCATCAATATCATCAGCATCAGCATCATTGACATCAGCGGCATCAGCATCATCAGCATCAGCGTCATCAGCATCATCGGCATCAGCGACATCAGCCCTAAACTAGGGCAGTCATTACCTTCCAAACTGGAAGTCAAATCACCTCAATTCTTTTGCCAAAAATTGTGGATTTCCAAGGAGAATCAGCTTCACCTACTGCGCAGTCAAGACAGAGAGAACGCTGGTCAACATTGGTCAAAGTTCCAATCTACAACTTGTAAACCCTTAGAAAATTGTGTCCTTCCTTCCCACGTGTGAGAGAGAGACCTATCTGCGCAGGAGAGAGAGAGAGAGACTCTTTTCTGTGCAGAAGAGAGAGAGAGATGGATGAGAAGTGTGTCACCAAATGAGGAGGAGACATCCTGTATTTATATGCAAACATTGATGATGAATAGATGTGTCTGTTGAGCTTTTGAGCCTACATAAGTTGCTGGCCGACTTTGACAATTTTTCCATAATCAAAATAAATTCATATCTCCATAAATACTTATCGGAATCACATGATCTTTAGATCAATCCTACACCTCTTGACGAGAGGAATCTAGGTAAAATATTATCAGCCATGAATAAGGTGATCGTCATGGAGTTTGGCCCTAGTTGCCAATTTTAACACTCCTTCTCAACTAGGGATAACTCCATCTGCAATTCGTCTGACCGTCACTACTATTCATCCATCAAATGCACTGCCCTGAACAGCTTGACCCCTGCTCTGCTTTGCCTTGCTATGCTCAGCTCGGCCTTGCCATGCTCCGCTCTGCTCTGCTCTATTCTGCTCTACTCGAACAATGAAGAAGAAATGATCGAGGATGTATCATACCATCCTCCACTGACCCGAAGTCAATCTCAGAGTCTGTACCACTCTCGCTGGTCCCCGACCAATATCATTGATCCCAAATCAATGAACGTCATCATAGCATAGGGAGTACGATAGATACAACGATGCTGACTGCATGGGTAGGATCCCTCGACAGGAGAGCGAATCATCCTGTCCACAGGAGAGCGAATCATCCTGTCCAGTCGAGGCCACGGAGAACTAATCATCCTGGCCCACAAGAGAACTAATCATCCTGTTCCATAATCGCCATGGAGAACACATCATCCAGGCCCACAGGAGAACGAATCATCCTATTCCATAGTCGCCACGGGGTGTCACAGGGGAAGGTTGAACCTTTTACCCTGTACAAAGTGCACCAACAAGGGATGGTGAGTCACCTTGTGGTCACATGTCGCTCCAAGAAGTACCCTGCACCCCCCTGGAGCTCCCAGAGCTCAGTACATCATACTTGACCCTCATCAAAGGGTCTCTGAACGACAACAAGTCGTTCTCGAAAAGTCAGGAATTTGACCTTTCCTAGGGGCTTTGTCAGAATGTCGACGACCTATTCATCTGTACCAATATGTTGGAGCCTTATTGCCCCTCGCTGCACCATATCTCGAATATAGTGGTACCTGATATCGATATGCTTGGAGTGATCATGAAATACGTGATTTTTTGATAAACGGATCCCGCTCTGGTTGTCACATAGAATCACGATGGTATCCAATGTAAATCCAAATAGCTCACTGAAGAGCTTTCGCAACCAGACTACCTCACAGGAGGCCATGCTAGCAACAATATACTCTACCTCGACAGTGCTCAAAGCCACCGACTTCTACTTCCTACTCATCCAAGATATTGAAGCAGATCCCAAGGAGAAACAGCACCCGGAAGTGCTCTTACGGTCCACAACACTGCCTGCTCAATCAGCGTCAGTATATCCAAGTAGTCTCACATCTCCCGCAATGTATCTTAACCCATAAGTAATTATGCCAATGCTTGATAGGGGCATTGTTTTGTACATATATGGCGGTGTTTACAGCTTCGGCCCATAGAAACTTCGGAAGTCTTTGATCATGAAGCATAGCACGAACAACTTCCATAATCGTACGGTTTTTCTTTACCGCCACACCATTTTGTTCAGGAGTGTATGGTGTAGGAGTCTCCCTCTTAATGCCAGCCTCTTTACAAAAGTCATGAAACTCATTAGATTCATATTCAGTCCCATTATCAGTCCTTAAGATCTTGATCTTCTTTTCGGATAGTTCGAACAAAAGAGATGTGTCACAAGATATGACACCTAGCGGACTTCCTTCGACCTAATATAATGAATCAACTCGAAATTCAAGAGTGAAGGCATCTTTAATATTGTTTTTCCATGCATGTACCTTGCCATCGCTGAAAGCCACCTCCTTTGTCTTCCATTGCCGAAATGGACACCAAGTTCTTTTTGAGATCAAGTACATATAATACATCCTGTAGGTGGATTGTATTACCTTGATTCAATTTAAGAGAGACATTGCCTACACCTTTCACGAGATATTTCATATTCCAGCCTTTCCTTTGGATTTAGCCTCGAAATTGTTTCTTCTTTTAGCATGAGAAGAAAAGGCAGTGGGATGACCTTTAGGTGTGGGCATTTCCTGTTCTTCCATCCTTGCTTCTTCTTGAATGCATCTTGCCATTAATTCCTGAAATCCAGGAATTACATTATTGTTGAGGAGAGTAGTCCTGAATATATACCATTCAGATGGTAGTCCTCCAACATTTGTGAGTGCCATTTCTCTGTCAGGAATTACTTCCCCAATAAATAGGAATTACTTCCCCAATAGATAGGAGATCGTTCTTGATCTCGGTCATTCTTAAGAAATATGCTTGCATATTTTCATTTTTGCCCTTCGTAATTTCCTTCAGCTTATTTCTAAGAAACAGAACTTGATTTGCATCATTAACTTTAAATAAACTCACCAGTCTATCATAGATTTCCTTGGAGGTGTTCAGCTCAGAAACATAGGCCACCAAGCGCTTGTCGATAGAGTCCCAAATGATCTTCTTTGCTTTGACTTCTCCGGATTTCCATTTATTCCTGGCAGTAGCAAATGCATTTGATGGAGGCTCAACAATATTGCCTCTCACATGGTCCAACACTCCTTGGTCTTCTAAAGTCAGATCGAGAGACATCTTCCATCCGTGATAGTCAGACTTCTCACAAAGCTTGTCTTCGGTAGGGAAGAGTGTTGAGGACCCCATAGTTCTTTTTAGATAGCCTTGCCAACCTTCTCTTCGGTGATTGCTCTTGCTCTTGCTTGGGCTTAGTCTTCACCTCAGCTCTGATACCATGTTAAATTATGGTATGTTCTATGCTTAGAGCAGTTTACTTATCTTTCTCATTATTATCCACAGATTAGCAACAAGTACATAAGTAAAGTGCAGATAGAACATTAAATGATCAACAGAAAACAAGCCAAGACAAGAGACACAAGATGTGGCGGCTAGCCAAGGACAAACCCCAATATGGGGAAACCCTTTTATCAAATCGTCTTTTATCTTCAATAATTCAGCAGAGAGAAATAGTACAAAAATCTGATTTATATCAGCAGCAGCAAACCCTAGATCAGTGGCATCAGCATCAGTGGCATCAGCATCAGCAGCATCAGTATCAGCGGCATCAGCATCATCAGCATCAGCCCTAAACTAGGGCAGTCAATATCTTCCAAACCGGAGATCAGATCACCTCGATTCTTGTGCCAAAAATTGTGGATTTCTAAGGAGAGTTAGCTTCACCTACTGCGCAGTCAAGAGAGAGAGAATGCTGGTCAATGCTGGTCAAAGTTCCAATCTACAGTTTGTAAACCTTTAGAAAATTGCGTCCTTCCTTCCCACGTGTGAGAGAGAGACCTATCTGCGCAGGAGAGAGAGAGAGACTCTTTTCTGTGCAGAAGAGAGAGAGAGATGGATGAGAAGTGTGTCACCAAATGAGGAGGAGACATCCTGTATTTATATGCAAACGTTGATGATGAATAGATGTGTCCGTTGGGTTCTGAGCCTACATAAGTTGCTGGCTGACTTTGACAATTTGTCCATAGTCAAAATAAATTCATATCTCCATAAATACTTATCGAAATCAAATGATCTTTAGATCAATCCTACACCTCTCGACGAGAGGAATCTAGATAAAATATTATCAGCCATGAATAAGGTGATCCTCATGGAGTTTCGCCCTAGTTTCCAATTTTAACAAGAAATCTCGAACAAGTACAGGGAGCAGACATCTCGGATAAAGTACAATGGGACAGTATTTCGGATGAATGAAGTGGCACAGAATCTCGGATAAGGACAGCAGTCTAGACATCATGATCTCTGTCTCGACATACCTAACACAGTCATGTATGATGTGGAGGATCCATGTGATCTCATAGTTACATAGTGACAGTCTCATGAAGAAGATCTTGATGTGGCATACATCTAAACATAGTCATGACCTTCGCATAGTTGTAATCATGATGAAGACCAACAGTACAGTTATCATATACATACCTCAAAATGGAGATCTCATTGTTGTAACAAAGATCTCGGTAAAAATGTAGCATTGGTGCAACAGTGAAGAAATCTCAATAAAGGTGCAGTCATAGAGCAGCGATGATGATCTTTGTGATGCAGCAGTGATGGCCTCAATGGTGCAGCAATGATGATGATCTCAACAGTGACAAAGAAGAGGAGTTGGAGTGGCATAATAGGTCAAGGGTCATGATCTTGGTATTTGTCAATTGGCATCACTATAAGAAAAACGTTGTGCGGGTTTTCCTCTCCAAGAGGGAGAGGTTTTGGCCCTGGCAAAAAGCCAACATCGTGTGTTCTTGTCTCTTTCTTTTTGGTAGCTATTCGATGAACTAAGAAGACACACTCTAATAATAACAACAAGAGAATATTGTGCTAAGAATAACTCACAAATAGTTATCATGCTAGAAGAATCTTATTGATGCTAACTGCCCTAGATTCTTCAACATATGGAACATGTCAAATGATCTATCACTAAACCATGAAAGGAAGATGCTCAAGCTCTTGCAAAGTATATGAAAGGGGAAGTTAGGGCTCAAAGGATTCTCATAGAATCCATCAAGGATCCCCTCATCCCGTATGTATCTAAACTCGAAACTTCAAATGAAATCTATGACAAACTGGTAGAGTTGTATTCTAAAAGCATTGTTGGAGAAGTCATCTCATTAAGGCAAGAACTCTACAAGCTGAAGATGTCAAGGGAAGATGGAATAGCCTCATACTTTATGAGGATATCTGAAATCCGGGATCAACTACAAGATCTGGGAGAAGTCATGTCTGATAGAGAAATGACTACAGTTGTATTAAATGCACTACCGGAAGAGTGGGGTAACTTTACTTCAAGTATTTATGGGAAGAAAGAAGCTACTCCATTCTAGGATCTATGGTCATTGTGCAAGATTGAAGAATCTAGACTAAAGGCCAAATCTAATGTGGGAGCAAGTGAGCAAAATCAAGCATACGCTGCAATGACAAAAAGAAAGGGAAAATTTGGAAAGTTTGGTCCTCGGAAAAAGAAGAACATGGCTAAAATACAATGCTATGGGTGTCAAGAATATGGGCACTATAGGAGAGATTGTCCTAAGCTCAAGAAGGACAATAAAAAAAGAGGAAGAGAAGAAGATTGCGTCACCGAGGAAGTGGAGGAAGTTCAAAAGAAGAAGTCCAAGAAGGAGGAAGTAATAGATCTCCACTATTGATATAGTCTTCCTCACCTGGTTCTTTTCTAGTTTCTGTTTCTAAGTTTTCCTGTTATACAGTAGGAGCATGATAGGATGCATCATGGCATCATAGAAGAGTTAAAAGCAAAGAGTTTGTGACATCATCATAGAGAAGCATAATAGATGGTTGAAGCATGGCAGTCAACTATGAAAGGATATAGCTCTTGGAAACCTCATTTGTAACATAGGTGGCACTTATGGAAAAGAAAGAAAAAGGTCATCTAGTACAAGGTTCATCACACATCGGTCAAAAGGAAACATCTATTGGATGGGGATACTCTAGATCCTCAAGATTCTCTAATGGAATCTTCATCAGGTTCACCGATCAAGAGAGGAAGCAAGTGTTTCATCAAGAATCCCAAACTTGTGGTATTCATGGGATGTTGATATGATGACATAAAAGGAGAAGCAAATCCAGGGATTGAAGTTCTTTCAATCAAGTAAGTGTTGAAGGAAATGTAACTAGGTTCGATCTTCATAAACGTACTTTTGATATTTGTATTTATCCAGGAAAAGAAATATTAATTTTATGATATATGTCAATGAGTTTCTTGCTCGTTGAAGTAGGACTAGCACAGGTTAAAGTGCTATAGGTAAGTCAAAAAGGTCAAAAGAATTATGTTAAAGACCTTAAGGGTATGTTATATTGTGTATAAAAGTCAAAGATGTCACCTCCAAGCAAAGTCAAGTCCCCTCCTATGCAAAGGCACCATCAAAGAGTCTCCTTCAAGCATATCACACCACCAAAGAAACCATCCGAAGTAAACAAGTCGACCTGCAAACAGTCTACAAATTGGCCTTCTAGTCGGCCTACAAACAGTCTACATATCGGCCTTCTAGTCGGCCTAAAAGGAGGGAAAATGCTCTATACATAGAGGTTGTCCACTCCATTACAACGTCAACAAAGAAGCTCTAAAATCAGCGAAGAAAAGAGGCTAGAGAAAGGGTAGCGAAGGACGAAGAAGAGGTCTCCTAGTGTAGCGAAGGAAGGAGGAGAAAAGCCGAAGTGAAGAGGATTGTTTCTAGGACTAGACACAGTCAAACGTGCGAAGAAAGGGTGGTCAAGTTTACGGGTGTGACAGTAGAGACAAATAGTCCATAAACTAGTGTTGATTGGGTTTGAAACTAGGCCTACAAGGCCTCCCAAGTCAAGCAAAGAAGCCTATCTCTCTAGCGAAGGAAAAGGACCCTAATTCTCTAGGGTACCTCTCACACGTGCAAGAATTAGGGCTGCAGTCTGTCACACTAAGGAAGAACGAATTGTCGGAAGAAGGACGAAGTGTGGGAGAACAGTGTCAGAAGAAGGACGAAGTGTCGGGGAACAAAGTGCCAGAAGGAGGTGAACAAAGTACCAAGAAGACATAGTGCAGAGAAAAGGAAGGACTTGACTTATGCTTGGAGGATCTTCTAATCAAGGGTCTAAGGTTTGGCATTGATCAAGAAAGAAGCTTCAGTAAGAGAACTTACTAAAGGGTTTCCTTCTCAAGAGAAGAGAGGTTTTGGTCCTTGCAGAGAGCCAACATCTTGTGTTCTTGTTTTTATGTTTTTGGTAGCAGTTTGATGAAGTACACACACATGCATTAATAAGAAGAAGAAGAAGATTAAGCTAACAAGAAAAAGTAAAAAGGCTCCACAAATTGTTATCAATTCAAGCAGAATCACACTACACCTAATTGCCCTAGATTCTTCAACAGTAAGTTGTTGCAGGAAGTCTGGATAACCCAAAGGAAAATGTGGTATGTATGCTTACGGTCTATATTGAAGAGTCATGTCATATGGTTGCAGGTAACATGGATCAATGCTCTATCTTGAGCGCATAATCATAGGAAGGATCTCCTCCTTCAAATGAATGTAGAAATGCATGGGTCACACATTCACTAGACAAAATCAACATAATATGTCCTCATATGTAATATGAGGTGGTTGACTAAAATTGAGGAACTCTGATTGGAAGTTCCTAGGAATGAAATGTGTGAAGAAAGGAAGGAAGAAATCATGGGATATGCAACCATGGAAAAAGGAAATCAACATCCTAAGACCAAGAAGATTTGACTAAGATATCTCCATGAAAGATATGAAGACTCTAATAGAGTCTGAAAAAGACAGAGACCCTTGACAATATATATCTTTGGGAGACGTGTCGATATGCATGCAGGATGCTGATACAAACTAAAAGATGTCATGATGAAAGACCATTACAAAGTTAATTTTGATTTAAGTGTTCGTTTCTTATTTTTGAACAAATATCTGGATGGGCGTATGCAGGTCTGTCGAGGGAAGATCTATGGATGTCTTCCACCACCGATGCCCATGTAGTAGGATGAAAGATCCTTAAGGAAATATGGCATGAAGGCGGCGGCATGGCAGAAAGGAAGGCCAGATATGGACTTATGGATCACTTTCCGACGATGACATGGCTAACTCATGGATGAAAGTGATGGATGGTCTGTGCCCTATGAAGAAGTCCCAAACATGAAAGCTCCCGAATAACGAAAAGAAATTCATGACATCGTGAGGAGGAGTTCTTCAAGAAACTGGTTGTCCCGTCATCTCCACCCGAGGAGTTGTTGTAGGTCCCTAATTAAGAGGGAGCCTAGAAACAAGTTTCTTACTTGGTAGAAACTTGGAAGCAAAATTCCTAAGCCAAGAGGGAGCTTAGGTACATTCCTTACGTAGGAATGAGTACATTCCTTTATTGGAATAGAAATGCCCCCCCTAATTAAGAGGGAGAGATAGACACATCATTCTTGTTTTCACTTGGGAAGACAGAATGGAGGATTAGGTAAACATATTTCATCTGATACTCTTTGAGGATGAGTTAGTGCATCCAAGATAAGAGTAGTTATAGAGGACTGATATTATTTAAGAACTGGGAATCCAAGATAAGAATAGTCTTGATGGAACACACCTTGAGAACCCGGGTGGGATATGTTCTAAGAGAGGCAATGAGGAGGGTGTCTATACATCATTGGCCTTGCTAGCATTGTGCACTATCAAAGCGGCCCTTTTCCAAAATATTTCTACATTAACTTTCTTTTTCACATCTTTGTCATCTTGTTTGCGAGACCATTGACATTCATTCCTTTCATCACTGGAAAACACCCTTTGCAAGTTTCTATGTTGGGAAAGCATAGACTGCAATGTCAAAAAATAAGCTACAAATCTAGTGATGGTAGGCCTAATAATATCCCTGCCCCCTGTATGTTTCCTCATTAGGCTCAAAATCCATGAGTGATTGTAGATATATTTTGTTATGATTTTGGCATGCTCTATGGTGTTTTTGACCCAATCTATTTTGCCAATATCCTCAAACATGAGGTCTATGCAATGTGCAGCACATGGGGTCCAAAAGATGGTTTTGTGTTTTTCCTCTAACATTTTACCAGCAAGAACATAGTTAGAGGCATTATCTGTGATGATTTGAACAACATTAGCCACCCCCACCTCTTCAACAACCTCATGCAAAAGCTGAAACAACAAGTGTGCATCTTTCACCCTCTCAGATGCATCAACTGGTTTTAGAAACATGGTTCCTTGTTGGCAAAAGATAAAAAAGTTTATGATGGTACGGTTCCTTTAATCAGTGCATCCATCTGACATGATGGTACAGTTCCTTTGATCAGTGCATCTATCTGACATGATGGTACATCTTGTTTTTTTCCCATGAGCTTTTGAAATCTTTCAAATATTCATCAATGGAGGAAACTTCTTTTTGCAAAAGAGATCCCCTTAACTCATGCATAGTAGGGCCTTTGAAGCCCTTTCTAGCAGCAAATATGGCATCAAACATAGGTTCATAATATGGTGAACAAGAAGCATTGAAGGGGATATCAACATCATACCACCATCTAGCTATGTAGTCACAAGCAGTCTCTCTCAATTCTTTCTTCCAATGGTCATCTAAAGTGGGTTGCATTTGACCTCTATTAGCTTGACGACCATGTGCACTATCAGAGGGAGAGGAGGGTGTGAAATAACTTTTGATATCACCCTTCTTTTTCATTTTACCCTTACCCTTTTCTTAAATAGACTCCAAAGAGGGAGGAACATAGAGAAAGGGGTTGGATGCATCAGTGCAAGGGATAGATGAAGAGCCCTCATAATCAAAATTGGGGTTGGCAGCCATCATTTGTTTTATGCTATTGAAAAGTGTAACCAAGTTCATTCTTCATAATGACATGTAATTATGACTTTTGTAAATGATGTAATAAAATTTATTTTTTGAGCCTTGCTTCATGGGTTTCATGAGTAAGTGATTTAATTTTTGGATGGCTCCCATTGAGAGCCTTAGGATTTATCATTAAGGTCAAAAAATTAATGTCATGTGTGAAGAACTCTTCTTGAGCGTATGTAAAATGTATGAGCCAATCTAGTGTCTAGAAAGCCCTCCAAAAGACAAGCACGGTCCTCTTGACTTGATGTTGGCCTGCAATATGAAGAAAATAACCTATGTCAACTCACCCAAGTGTCACACCCATTCAAATGGTCATGTCGGCTTGAGTACATGGACGAACTACTATATATACCCAGCTAGACTCTTCGCATTAGGACACAAAATTTTGGATCTGTCTCTGAGATTTTCGCATAACAATTACAGTCAGAAGTTCGGATTCTTTGAAGTTTCGGTGATGAAAAACAATGAGAACTTCACATATCTCTCTGTGGTCTCGGATGGGTAGCAGCAGAATGAAGCTCGGATGTCTCTCTCCCAAAGATTTCGGATAGATGGAACAGAAGTAATTTGGATACCTCCATTCAGGTGGTCTAGTGTAGTGACACTGTCTTGGTGTTGAGGAGAGTCCATTGTCCGGAACATACGAAGACTGTGTTTTCAATCAAGTTTTCTTTAGAAACTTCGGTGTTATCACAGGAAGAAGGATCCAATGCTAAGCTTGCTCAAGTCACAGTCTCAATGATGCTGCAATTTGAACATGCTTACAGTACAGTGATATTACGGTGATGAATTTTGGATTGCTATCTCAATGAAGGTCTCTAGTGATGTAGCCTTAGCAATGGAAGAAGAATCTCTAATAGGTCAAAGGTCTTGGTCTTGGTATTCGTCAATTGGAATCTCTATACAAAGAATTTGTGCAGGTTTTCCTCTCAAAGAGTGAGAGGTTTTGGCCCTGGCTTATAGCCTACATGTTGTGTCTCTTCTCTATTAATGTTCTTGCATTGGTTACTGTTTGATGAAGAAGAACACTAAGAATCTAACATAAAGAAAATCCTAACCAAATCATGTAAAAAACAGCCACCAAAGAAGAGAAATCATCTAATACTAATGCCCTAGATTTCTCAACATATACTCCTCTTCCTCCCAATTTCAGCCTCTATTTCTTTTTGCTAGCTTTTTCTTACTCAAACTTCTCAAAGTTTTCTAGCAACTCCTTCCTAATCTCCCCAATTTGTGTTGATGGTGCTCCACATGGAGTAATTTGGCCTCTAACACCAACCAAGTATTGTTTCAGCCTATGAATGGCCCCTCCACCCCCCTTAATTTTTTTATGACAAAATTTGCAATGCATTTGATTATCAATCATTTCGGCATATGCCCAAGCAACAACTTTCATTTTAGGAGCCATTTTCTGATATTTGGACTTGGAAATGAAAGGAAAAAATCTGAAAATGAAAACAAAAAAAACAATGCTTCAATGTTCATTTCTTTTACAAAAAATAATCTTTTCAATTTCCATATTTGCACAAAAAGACAAGCAAAAACAAATTTTAGAAGTGAAAAAAAAATATCTCTAGGCACAAACCGCCTCCTCAATGTTGCTCCAATCGCTGCCCAAGAAGCTCCTCACTGCTACTCCAATGATTGTCCAAGACTCCTCACTGCTGCTCCAAAAACAAACTCCACAACTCTTCACAAACTCCTCACAAATTCTCATACAAATGCAATGAGATAGTTGTGAGGAAATGTGAGGGGGTTGGGTAGCTTTTATAGGCTTGGGAGAGGTAAATGGCCTTAAATATAACCTAAAACCAAATTAGAGTTAAGTGGGTCTGCTTTTCCCTCCAAAAGATAGCATTGGGCGTCTTTGGGCGTCGTTGGTCGATTCGGCTGGTTTAACTCGGGCTCGGCCGAGCCGGCCAATTTGTTACCGAACCAACTAAGTCGATGACCGGCTCAACCAGTTTTTCTGTCGAGTCGAACCAACTAGGGGTATGGCTTGGTCAGCTCGGTCGTTTTTTAAAACACTGGTCTGCAGTTGAAAGAAGTGCGAAAAGGTCATTAAAGAAGCCTTATAACCGACGAGGAGGAGGAAAGGAGAAGCGAGGTCTTTTGGCATTAGTTTGGGACTATTTCTTGGGCAAACAACTTCACACGAGTGTCAGAAACTAGGGTTTCTGCAGTGGGTACATCTGCTGTAATAAAGGACAAGAAAAGGATCTCCAAATTTGTCCTATTGCTGGCCAAGTTTATCTAAAGAAGCTTCCAAGTATAACGAAGGAAGGAATTACCTCCAAACTTGTCTCTACTCCTCACACATGTGGTATTACAGCAGTATAGAGTGCAGATATGTGGAAAAGAGACCGAAGTTTCAGGGTAGCCGAGAAGTGCAGAAGAAGGAGAAGTTTGACTTGCGTTAACCTGTGCAAGGAAGAGAAGCAACAAAGAGAAAGACCTTGTGTCTTGGTCTTGGAATGTCAAATAGGTCAAGGATCTTGGTCTTGGTATTCGTCAATTGGAATCTCTTTAAGAAGAAGAATTTGTCCGGGTTTTCCTCTCAAGAGTGAGAGGTTTTGGCCTTGGCTAATAGCCTTTATTCTGTGTCTCTTGTCGCTTTATGATTTATGTTTGGTAGTTGTTTGATGAAGAATAACATTATAATAACATAAGTAAAAGAAGATCCTAATCAAAAAGTAAAAAGCATTCACAAGCAATTATCTAAAGAAGAGAAATCACCTAACATTGATGCCCTTGATTTCTCAACAAAATCCTGGTGGACAAGGTTCTTCCTGAAGCACCTTTCTCGCTTTAGGGAGTCTTGAAAATAGTGGCGAGAAAGGTCCTTCTTTGACTTGTGCCTTAGACAAAGAGACCAAGAAGCAGTTTTAATTAGCATGCATGAGTTCCTAAAAGTTAGGAGAAACTCCTAACCATCAGGGGGAATTCCTATAAGTTAGGACAGTTCACGAAGCAATTCGACTAATGCACTAGAGTGGGAGGCTCAACTGTTGTCTCCTAGTGCGAGTTAGTTTTGGAAATTGACATGCATGACTCTCAAGTTCTAAATTGAGGCAAGACAAGTTACATGAGTAAGTTAGACTCAGTTAACTCGACCAATCACCAGCTTGATTTCCAAAAATAATAACTTGCCAGATTTAGCCTATAATAAATAATTACGACATATCGCCAAGTAAATATTGCAATATTTTCCGTTTTGAAAATATCGCGATATTTTCAAAATATCGGCTAAATATTGACATATTTTGAAAATATCAGCTATGTTTAGAAATCTGAACAAAAAAATATATATATATTTTCCGATATTTTGCCGATATTTTCATCGATGTTGATAAGATGTTTTCAGGCCCCTCACCTATATTTTGTCAATACCGATATTTTCAACACTGATTTTCCACTTAACTAAATCCCTAACCCTAATCTCCAAAGTGATGGATGGCTAGGGTTAAATCCTAACTCACTTGAAATCAATGGTTGAGATTAAAACAAATTCACTAATGTAATTATAATTACATTTCTTTAGTTTTCTTAGCTCAGTAGCCAACATTAATTGATTAACTTAATTAATGTGTTTTTCCTAAGTTAGGCTCAATCATAAAAACAACTTTCTTGATAAATTAAGCAAGTTTCCTAAGGAGGCTTTGGACGATTCCTGCATGCTTGACACCTAGCCAATGCAAAAATACCTATGTTTTGCTACAGTCATCAACAATCGATGGACATCCATGCATCTTGAAACTATTTTTTGAGGGATCTCCTTCCTCGATAGAGTATGATCTCTTAGTGACTCAACTATAGGATGACAATGATACCATTTATTAGCACGTTGTTCCTGTAAAGAAATTTCTTCCACTTCTACAAGCCTCCCCTAGGGATGACAACGATGTTTGTTCTCTAAGGCATCTTTGCTCCTCTCCAATATGTTGATATTTCTATCGATGCTAAGTCACCTCCTGCCCCCCAAGAAGACACTAAACAAGACAATGACTCATAAAATAGGACATTTATAGACAATACATACATTTTTCACTTGGATTACCCCTTCTAAGGACCTCGATCATACGATGGTTTTCTATTTTAAGCATCTCATGTAGTTGAGGGATGGCCTTATTATTAGACCTCGGTACACTCAAAATCACTAGATTGATAACATGGAGATTTTTTTAGCCTGACAACTAGTTGAAACAAATCATCACATCCCAAGATCATAAAGGATTTGCTAGGATTGTCACCTACAAGACATTGTATTGGGAAAACACTTAATCGTACATCGCCCTATTTGCTATAATATTAGAGGGAGGTTCCATTGTCTCTACAAGAAGTCAAGAGGATCCCTCAACACATTCTTCCAATACCCGAACCAAAGATGTCTATCTCTTCTCTTGAGAGAAGTGTTGGGCTTCAGAAGATATTCTACAAGTTCCACCGAAGACAAACCCTTTTGGGCTGATCAAGTCTTTCTTTTCCCTCAATCCAAACCATAGATTACTGTATGCAATATGTAGAGCACCACGTGATATCAACTTCTAGACTGGGGAGATGTTGGACCTCTTCTAAACCCACAGTTAGCAAACTAGTTCCTAACAAGGCCCTGAGGAGGTTTCATTGATGACACAACTCGGTTGGTCACCCCTCCACCAGAGCTTGGGTACTCAAAACTCCGTTGCCAAATCTTCCCAATAACCTTAAATGTTCATTGTTAGGAGAGCCATAGTGGATAATCGATATCCACACATGATCAAACATCCTGGCCCACTTGGCCCTAGATTCTCTCCAAATGAGATTATCAAACAATGTATCGGTCCCTTCTTAGTGATAGATGACTCAGTGAGGGAATCCTCTTCTCATTTGACTTCAAGCTCTAATGTGACATAACGTCAACAATTTATTTTCGATGTGATTTTGCTTTGTTTCCATATTATTTTGGAGTATTATTGTCTAGCTTCTAGGTTCTTCTATTTTTGTAGATCACAGTTACGAGTTGTTTTTGCACTCCCACCAAGTAATTGCATATGAATTGCTTTTGAACTCCCACTATGTAATTGCACTAGCTATACTTTTGTCCCATTCAGCTACTATTTAGCCATTAGTTGGACACTAATAAAATTATCTTATCTTATCTATCCCAAGGCAATAAGTTCCACATGATACACTATCACACTTAATTTACATCATTAACTTGTATAATTTAAGGAATTCAAAGTTTACTAGCACATCCACTAATGGAACATCGACCTTTAGCTCCCATTGAAGTAATATTACACAATCCACATCATCTAAAATGTACAACCAATTACATTGTGCCAAGGTACCTTTGTAAGTTAAGCTACTAAGCACTACTAATATCTACATCTTTTACATCACATACAATGTACCAAATCAGGTATTATAAGTGTATTTACCAATGTTGCACTAATTGTTATCGGGATAATATCGGCGCAAGGAAAAAATCGGAAAAAATCGTAATAATCGAGAAAAAAATCGTTTGGTACAAAAATATTCATTTTTTTTCAATTTTTTTAATATCTAAACCATTCACAACATAAAATAAATACATTGACACATAAATATGATAAAATAACTAATATATAAGATGTTTAATATCATTTCTAGTGCTAAAATCACACATAACAGTGAATCATGTCCTGAATAGTAAGTCCTGACTCCTGAGTCCCAACTCAGCCTCAAAATATCAACAAAAAATATAATAATGTATCTCATGAGTCATAATGTCATATACAATTAAATGAACGAAATAACTAAAGTCTAATACTATTGATTTCCTCTGCCCCTCTTGCGAGAAAATGCCACAGCTTTCCCTTTCCCTCTAGATGTAGATGTTGGTGCTGGTGGAGTTGGCAGTGGAGTCTGATGTGCTCTACAAGCTGAAGAACTAGAAGTAGAAGCTATAGGAGGTAAACCACGTCCTCTACTGGTGGCAGGGGGTAGCCCGAGCAGGTGGTGTCACCTCCTCCTCCTGTTGCTCCAACTCCTCCTCTTCCTCCTCCTCCACTACATCCTGCACTAACCAATCATCAACAGACTCCATGAGAGGCCTCTCGGCCTCAACCCTCCATGCAGCAGTGGTATTAATCCCATCCAATGAGATGGCCTCCATATCAGGTGTCCTTTCAAGTTGTCTCACCCACAATCGAAGATTGTAGTAGATGTAGACCATGTCATTAAGTCGCTGAGACTCCAACCTATACAAAGATCATGAAATAATAATTAATAATTATAAAAAATATATTGTTTAATGAACTCAAAAATTTATTTGGAAATTTGCAATATTTTAAATTTTTAAGTGTTAACCTGTTGCGCTTCTTGTTGTGTATTTTTTCAAATACACTCCAGTGGCGCTCACATCCTGATGAGCTACATGTTTGGCTGAGGATTCGAATAGCAAGCTTTTGTAGAAGGGGTACCCTGGCACCATACATTCTCCACCGTACATCTACAACAAAATTACAAATAAAATTTTAAATAAACATAAGAAAAAAATGGAATTTGAAGAGAATGAAATTTGAAACAAAGTTACAAACTAAAAAATACCTGGCATTTTAATCGTCCTATCAGTCACAGCCATGTCAAAACCAAATGTGCCACCTGCCATCCTATATGTCTCAATTTCTTTAGAGATCTCTATACATTTTGCTGGAGATCACACCATCCTCTGGACACAGGATAAGAATCCATCCATGATCTCAGCATCAAATACAAACCCACATGCATAAGAAAATGCGGGGTTCAAAAAAATCCCAACAGCATGAATGGGATGATGGAGTGTGTTGTTCCATCGCTCATCAATCACTCCCCATAGGAGGAGTTGTCTCTGAAACCCCTCATCTCTCTTATTATCATAGTAGACCCGAATGGCTTCTTTGGCCCTGTCCATGGCCTTATACAAATAGCCCATTGCGGGCTTCTCACCATCAACTAACCGAAGAACCTTTACCAAAGGTTCAGTAACGGCGCACACCTCCTGCACTCCCACACAGAAGTCTTCCTGGTATGAAACTAGTTTGCATACGGCCTCTCCATCTAGTTTGCGACTCATTGGCAAAGCACGCCACTCCTCTAAAAGAAACATTCTCTTCACATCCCACATAGAATTCAAGAGGAATTGAAGAGATATGAAACTGGTGGCAAACCGTGTAATGGCGGGGTGCACTAACTCTTTGTTGTTGGTGAATCTTCTCATCAAGCAAAGCACAAATGTATGGTTATATATAAATTTTGTAATGCTTTTGGATGATTCAACAATATCTTTGACAAAGGGAATTTTCCCTATGTCCTCCAACATCAAATCAATACAGTGTGCAGCACAAGGTGTCCAAAATATAGCAGGATGCCTGTCCATAAGCACCCTGCCAGCAGCAACATAATTTGTAGCATTGTCCGTTATCACTTTGACAAAATTTTCTGCCCCCGCCTCCAAAATAAACACATCTAGCAAATCACATAAAGTTCTTGCATCTTTGATTTGTGCAGACGCATCAACAAATTTGATAAACATAGTCCCCTTGGGACAACTAACCAAGAAGTTTATAAGGGTTCTCCCCTTTTGGTCAGTCCAACCATTTGACATCACAGTGCATCCTGTTTGTGCCCATGATGCCCTAAAATCCTCCAATCTTTTGGTGCAATCAAGCTTTTCATTTTGAAGAATCCGACCTTTGAAATCATGATAAGAAGGGATTTTGTACCCTGGGCCAACAGTTGCAATAGCATCAATAGCAAGTTGGAAAAATGGATTATTCCTTACAATGTTGAAAGGAATATCACTCCAAAGGAGAAATTTTGCCAGCAACTTGTTAGCTTATTCTTTCTCAGTTTTTTTTAGCATTGAATTGATAGATGGCTGTGAACCAGGAGTGGTTCGATGAACAAAAAATGATGAGGCAGCTACCAGATTGATTGATGCTATAGTAGAACCAGTGCCACTTGCTTGTTCAGCTGACTTTTTTAGTTGCCTCTTCACTTCTTCTTTGGCCTCTCTATTCTGGTCTAAAGTTTCCAATACTTTCATGGTCTTTGGATGAGTTCAGGATTTGTAATTTTGCAAGGCCCTACATCAAATCCAGGGATTTTTACAAGGTGTTACTTCAATTTGTACACCCCCCCTGGACATATGTTGCCAACACAACTTGCAAGTCAAATTTAGTCTATCATTCGGAGCATCAGGTTCACCAAATTCCCAGAAAGGTTCCATTTTCGTTGGCATGTTTGATTTTGAACTTTGAAGTTGAAAACTTGAATGGTGTTTCGGTGAAGTTGTGAACCTATGGAAAAATAAGAATTACAATTTAGTATTTACAAGTTACAAACTTACAATTTAGTATTTTACTATTTACATTGTACAAAAACTAAAAAAAAATTACATACAATTTAAGAAACCTCATTCCAAACTCAACCAAAAAAACTAAAAAAACAATACATTGGACAAATGTCAAAAACCCCATTCCAAACCCAACCAAAAAAACTAAAAAAAAAATTACATTGGACAAATGTCAAAAACTCCATTCCAAACCCAACCAAAAACATTGAAAAAAACAAAAACAAAGTTTCAAAACAATGAAAACAAAAGACATTGGTGCCCATACCGTTTTTATGGAGATAATCGGTCTCCTCCTTAGCACACTCTTTGATTTTCTCTTCCACGTAGTTGATTTAGCTCCAAAATGGCAAGATCTCCAAGCCTCTCCAACACTCTGTCTCCAAACCCCTCCGCGCGCTCTACTGTCCAAATAAATAAACAAAAATCGTGTTTTTCCCTTTTAAAATTGCGTTGCCCGAGCCTCCCGCAATTTTTACAAAAAATCCCAAGTATTAACCGCGATTTTATCGTTTTGTTTAAAAAATCGCGAGTAAACGATAATATCACGATTTTAACAACACTGGTATTTACTAAAATGGTTACGTATATCAAGGGTTGAAAACTTGAAAGTACAGGATGCAATGAAGTTCTTGTGAAAATGGATATGATAAATTAGGGTAGTAGATATATTTCTTGAGGGTTAGGTAAAAGGATATTGTTGGTACACAAACTAAAACATGGCTAATTTATGTGAAATGTAAAACAAAGTTCCTTAGATTTGTTTCCTTTAGTCCAAAAGAACTATATACGAATGCTGCATGGAATTGAAAAATTATTCCATTTAAAGCAACTAAAGAATTTTTAAGTTTTAATAATTTGGCATGGCAAGTGATTTGATGTCATTCAAAAGAACAAGATATGCTAAAAAAAATTACTGAAAAGCATCTAGTTGAGATCACAAAATGCTTTTGTAACCTGCTAGCAAGTAGGGAACAATAAGAATTTATCACAAAATTACCAGAAGCACAAGACAATGAATATGTGATCCAATAATCCATGCTCAACATGGTCTTCCAAGTTGTTATAGCTCAAAATGACACTCTATTGAGTCTACTAGAGAAACAGCGAAAGAAAAAGGTTGGAACGAACAAAAGTTTCATGGAAGCCCTAAAAAAAGCCATGTTTTACTCTTTGAATGCCCCCAAGAAACTGTCAAAGAGAGTTGCAATGCTCCAATTGACTTGCCAAAGAGAGTTGAACACTCCAAACTCACAAGCACGGAGCATTGAAGTGGGTAGCTAGTGTTGTTAATGTGCATGGATCAAAAAGTGATCAAATCTTAGGATAAGGATGAAAGGACCGAATCAAACTCAGTCAAGAAAGCGGCCAAAATCATCTAAACACTTTGTTAACTCATCTATAAAAGCAAAGCTCTCCATGAGACAAAAAAGGGAGAAGCGGACATAGGTAAATGTTGTCGGGACTTAGTTCCACCTTGTGATAAACCAACACTCGCAGTGAGCGTAGCTATGAGTTTTGGTCAAAAGAGGGGCTGAAGACAAGGATTTGGAGTGTTGAAGAATGTAACTAGTGTCGGTCTTCATAATTGTATTTGAGTGTAGTCAAAAGAAAGAAAGAAAAAAATATTATAAAAGAAATTGACTTATTAAAGCATGGGTTTCATGCTTGGGTCAATAGTTCTTAGGTCAAAATTTCCATTGTAGGCTTCTAGGGTTTATGTCAAGTGTCCTTGTCCATGTCATAATGTAAAAGACCCTTCTTGTGCTTCATCTATTAAGAAAGAAATTTATTTTAATGTAAAATAGGTATTTTAGGTCTCCTCCGTTGAAATATGTAACTAGATTTGGTCTTCATAATGACATATGTAATCATGATTTTATGTATTTATTGTAAAGAGAAGAATAAATTTATTGTTGTCATTCTTGAGGCATGGGTTTCATGCTCAAGGGAAATTTATTTTTAGGTCAAGCACCCATTGAGTGCTTATCGAGCTTGTCTTTGAGCCAACAACTTATAAGAGTGATTGTCATGTATGAAAGACCCTTTAGGGCATGTTACATATTGTAAAGAAAAAATAATTTGAGTCAAAGCCCCTCCAAGACCTTGTCGTGGTGCCCGTTACCCACCATTTTATGGGTAATATCCCTAGGAGAAAAAAAAAATCTCCAAGATGATCCTCAGCCGGCAGCCCCTTGCAAGCCATCAGCTAGCTCATTGTGCCATTTCTCTGCCACCTGAGCCAACCATGTGGTTCCTCGCCCATTTGCCATGATCATATGTTTGAAGTGAGTCAAAGCCCCTCCAAGACCTTGTCGTGGTGCCCGTTACCCACCATTTTATGGGTAATATCCCTAGGAGAAAAAAAAAATCTCCAAGATGATCCTCAGCCGGCAGCCCCTTGCAAGCCATCAGCTAGCTCATTGTGCCATTTCTCTGCCACCTGAGCCAACCATGTGGTTCCTCGCCCATTTGCCATGATCATATGTTTGAAGGTGGGCCTCCCAAATCTAAAGGTATGTCTTATCATTTGGACATTGGGTATTTTAGTTTACTTATCATGGAAACTTCTAGGTATGGATTAATGGGGGGATTCTACAGAAAGAATGCGCTAGGCATGTGCTTCTGTCCCCTAGACCCCTTTTAGGAATTAACATTGGATTCTAGTCCTGTGGGATCTCTTTTACTGACCATTTAGTTTCAGGGATGGTATTTCACGAGAAACCCCAAATTCGGTTGCGTGGTCCCGCTCCCTTATCTGCTTATATAACCCTCTTTCCACTCATTATTACCCCATCCATCATTTCTCCCACCTAGGTCCACATTCCTCCATCAAGTCCACATAGGGTCAGCTCGCCCCTTCCCCTTGCCCACACCATGGGTCATGGCTTGGAATGAAGCCTGGAGGTTGATGCAACTAAAAAGAAAGTTAAAAACACATATGGCCACATTCAATAAGAAAAGTACCACAAAATGCAAAAGATGGTCGAGACAAAAACATTTAGCACGTGGGCAAAAGTCAATACACGAGCACTACCCCATCAGCATGGTCATCACCCTAGTTCCAACAGGTTCTATGAGTCTTCTTCATCATATAGGAATCCATGACTGTCCCAACCCTTGGTGGGCGATAAACCTCCCCACCTTAAAGGGGGGAATTCACTGCTA
The DNA here is from genome assembly GCA_000404065.3 of Pinus taeda. Classification (NCBI taxonomy): domain Eukaryota; kingdom Viridiplantae; phylum Streptophyta; class Pinopsida; order Pinales; family Pinaceae; genus Pinus; species Pinus taeda. The sequence continues at coordinate 173,733 of APFE031230648.1, forward strand.
TATCTTATACATCATGTTCTAACCCCTCGAGCCCTGAGCAATTAATCAAAAAAAAACCATAAAAAGGCAAAAGGCATATAAAGAACGGTGGAAAAATCAAGGTTGAGGCACCTCATGTACCACGATTTCTCCCTCCTACACATTATAAACCCAAGTGTGGGCTTCTCTCTTATTAGCTACCCTTGTACCCCAACATGTGACCCAAGGTTGCCCCTTCTCATTCCCTACTTCATTCACCTATCTACCACATGCCACTATCTTTTAGCGGATGTACCTTGACTATATTATCCCCATTAGAAGCAGAAATCACCTAATAAGGTTACCCCAACATGTGACCCAGGGTTGCCCCTTCTCATTCCCTACCTCATTCACATCTCTGCCACATGCCACGGCCCACCACCTTTTGGCGGATGTACCTTGACTATATTATCCTCTTTAGAAGCAGAAATCACCTAATAAGGTACCTGGTTAACCCCATTAGGAATTGGAGACAATGGCGCATTTCGAAGCCCATTATGGAAGGGCAGGTCATTATGAAGTCCCCACCTGTGGTTCATGATTAGGTAAGCTCATTTACTCGATTTCTCTAATGACTTGGTGTACTGGAAGCCTAGGGGACTCATTGGATCATATGCAGGATTGCAAATGGTTTCCATTTGGGGTTTGGTCTCCCTATACGGAGTCCTAATCCTCCAGAGGGCTACAATGGCACATATAGGGTGTGCATTGAGAGCCATGGGCCTCCACAACAGCAAATTGCACTTCATGGATCCCCACAACCATTCAAAGATTGCTCGTGGTTCACTTATTGGACAAGGAGGATGCAATTGATCCATCATGCCCAACTAGCCCCAGATCTACACCATACACTTGGCAAATGATCCAGGACTTCTATGATGATGTGGCATTTCCTACATTATCATCCTAGCCCTTGAGGGTAACCTACAAGCATCTTCGATTTGTTTGGGAGACCCATGAGGAAACTTGCATACCCCCACAGTCATTTGGAGCACCACAAGTTGTTACAAGGGGCCAACCCCTTGTCCATTGCTTTTGAGGGTCCTATTCTTCATTGTGGCACCCATGGACCTCATTAAGCCTCCTAGAGGACTCTACGACATGTATAGATTATTATTTGACCTCTTGAGAAGCTTACTTTTTCATTTGTGAGCTAGTTTGGTGGACTTGTCACCAAAAGGTTGTATTATTAGCACATTATTTTATTTTTGAGGTTTATGTAGGCCAAGGAGGCTAATTTGAACTCCTTAGATGTGTATAAATACAAGTGAGGTGAGATCATTTCTCATCATCACTTTGGATTGGATCTCTCTCTCCTTTAGAGAATTTCAAACTTTTTGTTGGAGGATGAATTGGAGCATTTATGAATAAATTTTGATGTATGGTTATTGGTTTGTCTTCTCTTAGAGCTTCGTTATTGTCATTTGTGAATGGTTGGATATACTCTATTGCATTGTAAGTACAAAATTTTTATGTTATTTTTGTTACTTTGTCATATATGTTGGATGTGATTTTCATTGTTTTAAGGCTAATTGTTGCATGCAAATTGTTGTTTAACATTATGGGATTGCCTCTATCATAATGTTCTCTACATGCATTGGCCCTTGTAGTATGAGAGAAACCTCCTAGAGGTAAAACTTGACCTTGACAAGCCATTCCTATTGTGCATTTGAAGTATAAAAGTTGCAGGATTGGTTTCACTTGACTTAGAGAATTTGTGAAGCAATTTTGAGGCCTCCTTGACTGGAAACCAAGAAATCTTACACATAATCAACATAGACTCCATTCTCCCAAGCATTAAGGCACTGATCTACCAAGGGTGGTCACCAAAACCCCTATTCTTTCACCTTCTTCCAAGTCTAGCCACATTGGGGTGCCTCGGGCATCAATTTCCCAACAAGCTAGCTACTAAAAAAATTTGATCTCCTAGGGTCTCCTGCATTGGCCTTTCCTCTAGCCCTCCTCCAAATTTGAAGACATTTCGACAGTGGAATTGGAAGAAAAGCCAAGCCCTAGCTCCGAGATCAAACCTTTCCCTGCGATCCCTAAGGCTAGCACTTCCCAGGGTCAAAACAACATCATTGAGTGAAATTATTTCTTTGATCCTTCCCAACTTGTCTAGGGTAAGAAAATCATTGATTATTTCATACCTTTCTCATACCCTAGACTAGGTCCACTTGGCCCCATGTGGTCCCGCTCCTTCAAAGGACCATTCTTCAAGAACCATCCAAGATACCAACATTAAAAGGATTTAGGGTGTGGGGAACTCCTTTCACCTAACCCTAAATAATCCTCCTAACCCCAAAATAATCCTCCTTCCCATATCGAGCCTCCTCCCATCGATGAAGGTCTATAAATAGAAGGGAGCCTTCACTGAGGTGACAGTGGGTTAAGACTCCATTTGTTGCCCTTGGCCTACCATTTCAATTCGTAAGCCTATATATAAAAAAGAACTCAACCCCATTTTGACACACATCAAGCAAGTTCGATCTCCTCAAGAAAGTAGCTAGAAAAGGATGAAAATCAAGGATAAGAAGAAGAAAAGCAAGATCGAAGTTTTTGGATCTCTCCCTCTCTCTTGTGTTAGGGTTTCTAAATTTGTTGAGCAAAGTCGAGTTGCTAGAAAATTGTTGGGCAAGTCGAGTTGCCAGGAAGTTGTTGGAAAAGTCAAGTTGCTGGAAAGTTGTTGGGCAAGTCGAAGTGCTGGAAAGTTGTTGGGCAAGTCGAAGTGCTGGAAAGTCGTTGGGAAATTCAAGTTGTTGAAACTTATTGGGCAAGTCAAAGTGCTGAAATGTTGTTGGGATAATTTAAGTGTTCAAAAGTTGGTGGGCAAGTCGAAGTGTTGGATAGTTGTTGGGGTCGAAGTTGTAGAAGACATTGTTGGGTCAAAGTTGCAGAAGAAGCTATTGGCTCGAAGTTACTGGAAAGAAAGTTCATCAAGAAGAAAAGTTGACTTGGTCTTAGAGGGGTCTTTGTCAAGGGTCTTAGGTCTTGGAATTCGTCATTTGAAGATTCTATAAGAAGAGAATAATTCCTGTGGGTTTTCCTCTCAAGAGGAGAGGTTTTGGCCCTAGCTGATCGCCTACATCTTGTGTCCTCTTATCTCATTGTTCTTTATGATTTGGCAGTTGTTTGATGATAAGAAGTTAGAACACTAAATATAATCAAGAGAAAGAAGAAGTTAATTAAGTTAAGTAAAAATACATCACAAGCAATTATCAAAGTAAGAGAAATCACCTAATCTAGGTATCCTAGATTTCTCAACATCCTCCACCAAGTCGGCCTCGAGAAGGACAAGTTGGCCTCATCAAGGGAATTCAACCTCACACAAACACTATATAAAGGTAGTAATTCGACTCATTTGGAGCACTCTCACTCAACAAGTTCGATCTGCAGTTGTTGGAGGCATAAAAAGATAGTAAGCTTGTTGGAGAAGTACTGAAGTTGGAAGACCAAAATCGAGTTCTTAGGCAATCTATCTCTCACGCGTGTGAAGTTTTTGGATTGTAGTTGGGCCGAAGGTCTGAAGTTGTTGGGATCAAAGTTCTGGATCATAGTGGGCCGAAATTCTGAAGTTGCTGAGGGTCGAAATTATGGGTTGTTGTTGGGCTGTAGCTACTGGACAAGAAGAGGCTACTGAAGTTTGTTGAATCATATTGGAAGACTGACTTGGTGGATGAGAAAGGCCTTTTGGGTCTAAGGTCTTGGTCTATCTCAATTTGATTTACTAGTGAAAAAGTTTGACTGGGTTTTCCCCAATAGAGGGGTTTTAGCCCTGGTTGTGTGCCTACATATGGTGTTATTGATCTTCGTGTTTTGTTTTGATGATCACTTGATGAAACAAAGATAAAACAACATAAGTTAATAAGAACACAAATATATCACATATAATTATCAACATAAGGAAATCTTCCTGCCTTTCTGATTTTCTAACATGGGAGAGCTCAACTATTGTAACCATTTTGTATAATAAAGAAATTATGCTTTTCCCCCATTTGTATATTGTTTATATTATGCAAATGTTCATAATTTTATGATTTTGATTTTGCTAATGCTACCATTGCCGCAGATTGTGATTTGGTGCCTTATGGTTCTGTTTGCAGGTTACAGGTGTGAGGAGCAAGGAGATAGATCTCAAGAGTTCAATCAGTAAGAGCAAGAAGCTACCAATGTTCTACAATAACGTATGTCCCTTATCCATCTATCTGCTTATTCTAGTTTTGTTTGCATGCATGTAAAACAGGGTTGGGCAGATCATGGGTACGCTGTCTATCATAGGTCTTGGGCAGGCCTGTGGGATGAGTACTCTGGCACTAGAGGAAAATTCAAGTAAATAAAAGCTCCTTTGGTTCATGATAAAACTTGAAGGCAAACACAAGTAAGAAGCCCAAATCCTACGATGTAAAACCTCTTGCATTAAATAATAGAAACTATGATATGTTTGCACTCACATGTTCAAACCACTAAATGGTCAACATAATTACTGTCTCATATCAATAAATCTACAGTTAATGACTTTAGAATACATATAATTTCCTGCAGTGATTTACTAATTGAAGAACAAAAGTCAAAATAGATCTCCAACTATTCCACATTCAGAAAAAACAAACGACCAAGTACCTGGTCCTCAGCTTCCATTGCAAAGTTGATGATGCTGCCCGACTTATTGTTACAGGAGAGTCATTTTATTGCCTCATTTGCTTAACACTATCAATAATCAGCAGAAGAATACTGCCCTTCCCAGAAATGACAGAATTGGATGGCATCCCTCGCAACAATTTCTTTTGCAACAATCTTGGGTATGAACTTACGGGCATAATGGCAATCACCACAGCCTTGAAGGTTCTTGACAATGCAGATAGGAGTCCTTGGGGACACACTGATAAGCCCAAAAGTAATATCCAATTTCTCACTATGATGGTAGAGAACAATGCATTCCTTTTGGCTCCTCCTCAACATCAAGAAGGACAAAGTCAATTGGAGGCACCTAACCTGCCTCCGTCATCTGGCCAGACAATATATTCCACTCTGCATAAATATTTTCTGCCTGGGGCCGTCATATGTTTCCTACAATGAATGTATGCATCTTGTCATTGACCTCAATCCAGCTTCTTCCAGGCATCTTTTTTACCCTCTTGTCTTTCATAAGTTCTCTAACCTTTTCTACATCATCCCATCTACCAGCTGTGGCATAAATGTTCGAAAGCAGCACATAGTGTGCAGCTACTTCAGAGTTTGACTCAAATAGGTGATCTGCCACGCATTCTCCTAGTTTTATATTTGAATGAACTCTACAAGCACCAAGTAATGATGCCCACACAGCCGCGTCAGCCTTTATTGGCATGTTGTTGATCAAGTTTTGTGCTTCATCCAAGCGCCCAGCTCGACCAAGAAGATCTACCATGCAACAAAAGTGCTCCACTGTAGGTGTGATGTTATACTTGTGTTCCATGTTATCAAAATATTTCCAACCGTGATCCACAAGGCCAGCATGGCAGCAAGCAGATAGAACACCAACAAAAGTGATTTGATTTGGTTGCATACAAAACTGTTGCATTTGTTCGAAGAGATGCAGGGCCTCGTTGCCATACCCATTCACGGCACATCCCACAATCATAGCATTCCACGAAACAACATCTCGTCTATGCATTTTATCAAATACTTTGCGTGCGTCTTCTTGGCACCCACATTTAGCATATGTGTCCACAAGGGCATTCCCAACAGAAATATCTGACTCAAATCCGCACCTGATTATTTCTGCATGGATTTCCTTTCCTTTGAGAAGAAATGCCAAGCTGGCACATGCTGACAGGATACTAGCAAAAGTTTCCGAGTGTGGCTTCACACCCACCAACCGCATCTGCTGAAAAAATTCCAACGCTTTGTCAAAACATCCATTCTGTACATATCCTCCAATCATTGTAGTCCACGAAACTGTATCTTGCATAGGCATTTTATGAAAGAGCGTAAGGGAATCATCCATATACCCATTCTGTGCTAAACCTGCAATCATTGCATTCCATGAAACCACATTCCGTTCAGGCATTTTTTGAAAGAACTTAAAAGCCTCATCCACGTGACCATTATGAACATATCCTGAAATCATTGCATTCCATAATGCAATGTCTCGTTTAGGTATTTGTTCAAACACTTGGCATGCATCTTTGATACTTCCACATTTGGCATACATGTCTACAAGTGCACTCCCAACAAAGACATCACCTTGAAGACGAGCTCTAATGATCTCTTCATGTATCTCCCTGCCTTCATGGAGATCCGCCAAGTTGGCACATGCAGCTAGAATACTAGCAAATGTGTCCGAATTTGGCTTCACACCCATTCTTCCCATTTGTCGATAGAGCTTCACTGCCTCCTCTGAGCACCCATTCTGCACGTATCCTGCAATCATTGCAGTCCAGGAAACCACATTTCTTTCAGGCATCCTCTGGAACAACCTCAGAGCATCATTAACATCACCACTTTGCACATATCCTGCAATCATCGCATTCCACGAAACCACATTTCGCTCTGGCATCTTCTGAAACATATCCAAAGCATCATCCAGAAGCCCATTCTGCACATACCCGGTAATCATTGCAGTCCACGACACCACATTCCTTTCAGGCATTACACCAAAAAGCGCGACAGCCTCATCAACGCTGTTATTCTGCATATATCCTGTAATCATAGCATTCCATGCGACCACATCACGGTGAGGGATTCTGTCAAATAATTTTCGTGCACTCTCAATATTCCCACATTTGCCATACACAACTACGAGGGCAGTTCCCACACAAGCATTAGATTGTAACCCATTCCGAATTACGTCCCTGTGAATCTCCCTGCCATGATCCAGGGCTTTCAAATCAGCACAGGCCGCGAGAACACCAGCAAAAGTGAACTGGTTCGGCTGGAATGAGGTATAGTTCTGCATTTGGCTAAACATCTTCAAAGCCTCTTCACAGCGTCCATGCTTAGCATAAGCTGAAATCATAGAACTCCATGAGACTACATTCTGCTCTGGCATGTTGTCCAAATAGCGGCGAGCATCCAAAACACTGCCGCACTTGCCATACATAATCACAAACTTCGTACCCAAGAAGATATCCGGTTTGAATCCGGTTTCAATAATGTGAGAATGGATTAGTTTGCCTTCAATCAATGCTTTGAGCTTAAGGCATCCCTGCAAAAGAGAAGCATAGTCATCGGAGTCTATGAAATTCCTTAAACACAGAATTCGCAGGGCCTCTTTTAATCGGCCATTTTCACACAACATTCTTAAATCCCTATTTCCATTCGGTACCTCAGGTGTAATAGTATCGGCGTTAGCTGTGGGGTTAGAGGTGCCCATATTTTTTGTGAAAAACGAAACAGTTTTGGCATTCTGATGGAGTAAATGGTATGCCGGTGTTGCTGCTCTGCCATAATCGATTGCTGTGAGTGTTGTTGGGACTGGAAGAGGAACGCTTCTCATACACCATTTCAATTCCAATTCCAGGATTGAGCAGTTGGATTACACTGTTAATCAGCTCTGCAATGCCATGAAAAACGTGTATGAACCGATTGAAAGTATCGAAAATCTGGCAGAATATATTTCCGGTGTAGATGTCCACTGGCTTTGAAAAAACGTTAATGAATACTTCGACTCCAGAACCTATAGGCAACGAGCCTCCATTGAAAAGCACAATGGTGATACACGTGAAAATAATATATATATGATCATTTTTATGAGGCTAAAGATAGCTATTGGAATAGAGCTTTTTTTTAATTTGGTTGATGTATTCAATATTTTTTTTTAAAGCTTTACAATAAATGTTTTTTCTTGTGAAGCTTCACAATAAATGTTTCTAGCTTCTAGACAAACCCCTCGTTAAATAGATATCTATCTCAAGAGTTAGTGGCCAGAATATCTCCATAATTTTTTTTTTGTCTTTAAAGGCCTCACATTCTAAAATGAAATGTTTTTTGTTTCCACTTTTCCAGAAGAACAAGTAATACATACTCTTTCCTCCCACACTTCTTTTGGCTTTTTCGAATGCCATGTTTCAAACAGAGTTGATGAGAATTAGTCATTAACTCAGCAATAAGAATTTTGGCTCTCCAAAAAATATTTGTTTTTATGTGCGCTTTTTGTTAATGATTATGAGTGGGATGGAATACTTCAATATAATATATATATTTTTTCTCCCTAGCTCCTTATCCCAAGTACACTCATGGAACTTATCCATAACAAAAACTTTTATCCCTTTACTGTTTATGGGACACGTGTTCAAGCAAATACCCCATTTACTAAACCATTTGTTATTTTGTTGTATCCAAGTCTTTTTTCTTTTGCACAATATGTCATTGAAGCCAACCTTAGGTCATCTGCTGCAACACCCTCCTCCCACATCCACCCAAGTAACCATACCAACCGAGGTAAACATGAGACGAGAGGCTATTATAACCAAATTCGAACTCCTATGTGACCTTAAGGAAGTGGAATCGATGGAACATCACACACTATCATCTAACATCATCAACAGAACCCTCAAGAGACAAGTCAGTCACTCAAACAGCCTGTCCCTCGATCCCACTGTTCTGCTGGACCTCTGAGGCCACAGTCGCTCTCATGTTATGGGCAAGGGAGAAACCAAAGACCTAAAGTCGCTCTCATAGGCCCGCATGTTAGCCAGTGTGGACCAAACTTGTCAGTTTTGTGCCAGCGACTCCAGGATTTAAGCCACTTTTTCAGGCCCAGAGCCCAGGCCACTGCCCAAAATGGAATGAAAGCTTGAAAACAATAAAAGTACAGGAAAACAATGATGCAAAAGCAATAAGCTCAACCAGACCTTAATCAAACCCCTACTGGCCATGACATATATTTCATCAAACATATCATCGACATGTAACCTACAAGTGTAAACAACATAATTAAGCGTAGTGTTGAACAGGTAAATCCCCTCTGCGGACAGAGGCGATCCCACTAGCCCAACATGGGTCTAGCAACAATCAATCAACGCTAACACGCAGGTTCCTAATTGCAAATCAAAGATCGATGATGATGGCCTACCTGGATTCCAACGCTAGTACTTGTAGAAGAATCGTTGCTCTCGTTCCTTTGCTCCGGCTGGTCACAATCCCCACGATCCTCGTGAACAGACACCTGCACATGCAAAGAACGACACAAATACAAGCATAAAATCCAATAGATGCAACTATATATCAGTCAGAAAATATATAACTCAATCATCATTATAAAGACACATGAGTGGAACCATAATGATAGTTGTCTATTAATGAGTAATAGGCAGAGAAAGATACAACCAAGGTTCTGACGTTGAACCTATTCTCTGAACTGGGCAAGCAACACACATGCCTTGCAAAGACCTTCTCTTTCTCGGATTCCGGCAGCATAACCTCCCTATGCTTCACAAATTTTACTATCCACTCTAGCATTTACTTCAGCACTCACAAAGACTCTAGCAAAAACTAGCTTGTCTAATGGCATGTGAGGATCAGTCATTATAGATGGAGAAGGGGGAAATACAATGTACCAGGGACGCCCATATGGATTGGCCATTATCCCTGAAAAAGCTACTTAGGATAGTTGTCATGGATAAATGATGACTCTCGACCTCTATCATGTGGATTTTTCCCTCAAAGAGCTTCATGATAAGAGAGGAAAAAACATATGGGTGCGCGTTGGCCAAAAATCATAACCAAATTTAGGTGGCGCGAGTGTTGCTCTAGGACAGAGCGCCAATGGGCGCGCCCCCTTTTGAGGATCTGAGTCATTGGCGCGGGTAAGACACTGTGTACCTGCGCTAATGGAAAAAGGGCACTTTTTAGGGATAATTTGCAGAAGGTGTCTTCAGGGAACATGAAGTACATACTCAGGGGAACATAATGCAAATGTTTTTAGGTTATGTCACTGCTCACAGGTCGCGGAATGTATCCTCCAATGTACGAAAACAGGGGTAACAGGGACGGTGACCAATGGTGACAAATTAATGTGTAACAGATGCCCCCTAAAGCATGAGGCCGGAGAGAGAGAGGGGTAAAATGCTTTACAAGAACATATATAGCTGTCGCCGAGAATCTGCATTGAGAGATACAATTGATAGTTCAAATACATGATGTACGTGGCATGGTCGCAGCCATCCATAAGAGAGTACATGATAATCTAGATCCGTAGTATGGACGCAGCCATCTGGTTAGGATCAATGAATTGACTCAGGTATGGTCGTAGCCATTCAGTGAATGAGTCATGTATCAAAAATCATGCCTGGATTACAACAGACACAATCCAGGGTCTTGCGCTCCATCTCGACCCGAACATAAGTACAAGTTCAAGCATGTGAACATGTGAGCTGAACTCAAACATGCATGAACATCGTCTGATTACCAACCAATGATGAAAGCTGTTAACAGACACGAGAGGTACCACCAATAATGACAATGACCCTCAAGGTACTATAGGTACAATCTACGGTGTGTGAATAAATGAGCCGATGTCGAACACCCGTAGAGTCATCCGATCGGAGGCCAATGATGAAAACCTCGCGTCGAACACGAAGAACCTGCCATTGAGGCATGCAGGCTCCAAGGTACC
>APFE031230648.1:197533-232297 GCA_000404065.3 Pinus taeda
GACATAATAAATTTGAAAGTGTGAAAAATAAGTCCTCTAAAAGAAAGGTATGTTGTCTAACACGTTGCATCAACATGTTTCAAAATCAGCATAAAAATCACTAACATTTAAAAAAAAATATTTATATTTGATACATAAGAAAATTTAAATTGTCAAAAATATGCTCCAAAAAATAAAAATTGTATTCTGCATCACCACTTTTCAAAATCGTGTCACGTTTTTACTACCCCTACGAAATGGGTAATCGTATTGGCTATTTAAAGTGCCAAAAACTATGTTCGAAAAAAAATATGTGTGTTCTGCATCGCCCCTTTTCAAAATCGGGTCAATTTCTTGCTATCTCTACGAAATGGGTAACAGTATCAGTTCCCGTTTCAAAGTTTACATTGTTTTTATCTTCTATAGGAAAAGGTTAAACTCTTTAATTCTATTGTTCTAAGTGTAGCTACCCACCTAGGGAAGTTGTGTTTATCTATAGATGCAAAATTCCACATAAAACTATGATGACCAAAAGATGAAGTTGTTCCCATCCACCCTTAAGGATGCAACCTTGCGCTAGTTCATGGGTCTACCTAGGGATAGCATCACCACCTAGGCTCAAATGCAAAAATCCTTTAAAAGTAAGGACAGGGTCTATTGTAGGTCCAAAGACACCAAAGAGGAAATATTTAGAATGACCCTAGGACCCGATGAATCCTTGGAATATTATGAGGACAGGTTCCAACTCAGTTACAAAAGAGCTAGATGCACCCTTGATCCTGAAACACTCAAGTTATTCCTCCTTAGAGGAATCATGGAAGACATACTAGAAACCCTAAACACACTATCTGGAGGGGAAATTTATCATCTACCCTATAATGATATCAAGGCAGTATTAAAAAACCATTCTAGGGCTACTAGAAAGAAGAGTAGGGTTAGTCAAGCTTTGGTCAACTCCTCTTCCTCCACCACATCTATCAAAAATGAAATTGGAAACATGTTGGAGGACTTTAAAGTGAAATGTTGCACACCTTTTCTCTGTAAAAGGACACCATGCATATTAAGAGGAAAAAGTGGAAGCAGAGGGAGCCTTCGCTATATTTTTCCCTAAGTGCACTAGGAGGCACCCCAAAAATGAATCTCCATTTATTGTTATAGAGGTCTGCTTAGTGTGTGAGGAGAACCATTCCACAGACAAGTTTCCTTCGTTTCATGGATTGAAAGTTGTATACCAAGGGACTGAAGGTGGGGTTGAACAACTCTGTTATATCAACCAAAGGAGGCCTAAAGGACCTAGGCCATACCAGCAGGGCATTTAGGGTGCATCCTGTTCCTATTACTATCCAAATCAGAATGCATATTTTCCTCCTTAGTGTTCTCCTACTCACCCTTCATGGTCCACACCTTCTCCTTGGTATTATGCACCTTAGTATCCTCCCCATCCAACCAATCAACCATTTCATCCATACACTTCTCCACTTCCTCAGTCGAATACTCCATGACAAGCTTGGAGGCCTCAATTCAACCAACCTCCTACTTTTCTACCTCCACCTCCATCTCAACCACAAATCATTCATCCTACTCCACCCAAGAAACCTCAGATGCCTACTCAACCAAATCCAAACCCAAAAAACAAGTAGGCACAATAGGTCTATAGTGGAAAGACACTTACCCTACCTATGATGTGGAGTTCAAGAAATCAACCTCAAGTCTGGAAGAGTGCTACCAGATAACTGACCTCCATCTCCACCTAAGGAACTTGAAGAGGAAAAGGAAGAGAGTGTTCCTCAAGCCAATCCACCTCCTTTTCCTAAAATAATGATCCATCCTAACCAGCACACCCCATAAGAGGTTGAACTTCTGGGAGAATTGAAAAACTTGTGTGTGAAAATCCCACTCCTCCAAGCCATCAATGAGGTTCCCATATACAATACACTTATAAAGAGAAACACTTCAAACATCCTGGGATGAGAAAGAAAGACACCCCTACCATCAATGTTATTGGTGAATTGTCTGATCTAATGTTGGGGAGGGTGATTTTCCCAAAGTGTCTAGATCGTAAAAGTCTTGTGGTAGATGTACACATTGATGGCATCATTGTCCCTCACACCTTGATTGATCTTGGGGTTTCCATTAATATGATGACTAAGGAAACCATGCTCAAACTAAACCTCCAAGGATGTTTGAGAAAGACCCCAACAATGCTGCAACTTGCAGACAAGTCCATAGTGTCTCCTGAGGGGGTTGTTGAGGATGTAATGGTCTCTATTGATTCTTGAGAGTATCATGCTAACCTCCTAGTTCTCCAGGGCAAGACCAAATTCAGTGGCTACCCTCTCATCCTTCGAAGACCATGGCTAGCCACTGTTAATGCTTACACAAGTTGTAGAGCAGGGAACATGACCATTAAGAATGGGAATTTTTCTAAACAATTGGTGTTGTACCCTCCTGCTCAACCATCCCTTGAGCATGACTTGCCCCTATGGTTGGAAGAGGAGGGGGACTATGAAGTGTATCATACTACATCCCATCCAATCTGTACCTTAGATGTTGTCATAGGAGGGGGCCAACTTGATGAAGATGACCTCATTGAGCAAATCCTCTAGAACCATCCCCCCAACACCATACCCCTTGATGATCTTGTGAAGGAATCTAACGGTAAACCCTGGAATGAGTTATGCCGAGTGGAAACAATTCCTACACATGTCAAAATGGTATAATTTGGTCCATATAAAACTTTGAAGATCAACCCCTCTCTCTCAGCTAACCAAGAAGAGAAGTTGTGTAACTTGCCGAGAGAACACTTAGATGAATTTTCTTGGAGCTATAAGGAAATGAAAGGAGTGCATCCTTCAATGTGTACTCACCACATCTACATCAAGGAAGGATGCAAACAAGTGCATCAAACTTAGAGGAGAATGAACCCATCCCTCAAAGACATAGTAAAAGAAGAGTTGTAGAATTTGATGGATGTAGGGATCATTTGCCCTATCTCAGATAGTGAGTGGGTGTCCCCTCTAGTTTTGGTTCTAGAGAAGAATGGAAAGTGGGGGATCTATGTGGATTACACAGAGCTGAACAAAGCTACTAAAAAGGACCATTTCCCTTTACCTTTCATTGATCAATTCTTGGATGGTCTTGCAGGGAAGAAATTCTTCTCTTTTTTGGATGGATTTAGTGGTTATAATCAGATCCAGATTAGCCCAGAGGACCAAGATACAGCTACATTCACCTACCCTTGGGGTACCTTTTCTTATAGGGTCCTTCCTTTTGGATTATGCAATGCCCTTGCCACTTTTCAAAGGGAAGTTATAAGCATCTTTACTAAGCTAGTCCATGACTCTGTAGATATCTACATGGATGATTTCACTCCCTATGGGTGTGACTTCTTGGAGGTTCTCTCCAACTTGGGGAAGGTCTTAAGTAAGTGCATTTTAATGAACCTCTCACTTAGTTCTGAGAAGTGTGAATTCTTGATGAATGAAGGGACTTTCTTAGGCCATTCAATAACTCAGGAGGGAATACAAGTGGACCCAAATAAAATTTCCATCATAAAAAAAGTCCCTACTCCTCAAAAGTAGGGGGATGCTAGGAGTTTCTTACACTTAGTTCGATATTATAAGATATTTATCAAAGAATTCATAAAAGTAGCCTCGCCATTGTTTGGATTACTGACCAAGGAATCTAAATTTTGTTGGTCAGATAGTTGCTAAAAGGCCCTAGAAATATTGAAGGCAAATTGACTACTGCACCCATACTCAGAGGCCCAAATTGGGCTCTTCCTTTCCACATCCATTCTGATGCATCTGAAAAACCTGTAGGAGCATCTCTATGACAAATATATGACAAGTTTCTTTATGCCATTTACTTCATTAGAAAAAATTTGTCTAAGGTTGAACTTGAATACATTGTGACTGAGAAGGAACTTCTAGCTATTGTCCATTCCTTGAACAAATTCAAACACTACATCACTGGTTATCAAACCTTTGTGCATACTGACCATGCTGCTATCAAGTACTTAATGAACAAGCCCAATGTGAATACTAGAATTATTAGATGGTTTCTTCTATTACAACAGTTTGATTTAACTGTCATTGATAATCCAGGTAAAGAAAATGTAGTTGTATATTTTTTGTCTACACTTGATTTGCCTGTAGATGAAGAAGAGATGGTTGATGACCAACTGCTAGATGAACACCTATTTTTTGTTTTTGTTCTCTCTCCATGGTTTGTTGACATAGCCAACTACCGAGTTGCTGTAGAATTCCCTCCAAATCTATCACCCAAGGAGAAGAACATAATTGTGAGGAAGAGTGCCCCTTTCACTTGGATTGGGGAAATCTCTTCAAACTGGGACCAGATCAAATTTTGAGGAGATGTGTCAAGGAAGAGTAAATCTTTGACATCCTCTCAACCTACCATGATGGGCCTTATGAAGGTCACTTTGCTGTGAAGAGGACAACTTTCAAGGTTCTGCAAGTTGGCTACTACTAGCCCACTCTCCATTAAGATGCAAGAAGATACACCATTCGATGAAATCAGTGCCAGAGGATGGGGAAACCTACTCCCAAGGAGGAAACACCCTTGCAACCTCAAGTGGCTTTAGAGCCATTTGACAAGTGGGGCATGGATTTCATTGGGCCAGTTAATCCACCATCAGGTTAGAAAAAGTACATAATTGTATGCAATGATTATTTGACAAAGTGGGCTAAGACCAAGGTTGTCAAGGTAGAAATAGAGGATAAAGTGGTTGAGTTCTTAAGGGAGAATGTATTCTACAAATTTGGGTACCCTACAGAACTAGTCACCAATTAGGGAGCTCAATTGACATCACATCTGATCGAAAATTTGTTAAGCAACATGGGATAAAGCACAAAAAATATACTTCCTATCATCCTCAAGCCAATGGACAAGTAGAGGTCACCAATAGAGCATTAGAAGGCATCCTCACCAAGGTTGTGAGTAGCAATAGAAATCATTGGGTAGACAGACTAGTGGAGACCACTTGGGCCTACAATAGAACTCGGAAGACCACTACTGGTTTCACTCCTTATGAGTTGGTCTATGGAAAGAAGGCTCTGCTCTCCATTGAGTTTTAATACAATACCTTGAGAATGGCATCACAGTTGGATTTGTATGTTACAAAGTCACAACAAGAGAGGTTGCTCCAGCTGAATGGTCTAGACGAATTCAGAATGTAGTCCCTCTAGTGGGCTCCAGTATTGCAGCAATGATGCTGCAACTCCTGGGACTCCCTTCCTTACTTTTATCAACCTGGTAGTTCGTAACAAACTTGGAAGCGACGGTGCTATATGCACAAGTACTAGCTCTTACTACAGGTTGTCACTTGATCAGCTGGCACAAGTTCGCTAAGAGCTTAAGTCAACTTCTATGAGTTCTTAGAAGAAGCTTTTAACTGTGATGGACGAAAGCTAACTCAAAAGAGGCTAGTATACTTGTAGAAAGAAGCGGAAAGCTAAAACGAAATGCAAACCCTAGCAAACCCTAGTTTTACTGACTAACCCTACTAGTGCAAGAAAAGAGATGAAAGTTGCTGAAATGGATGCCATTAAATCTTGGAAAGGTAAAATTCATGTATCTAAGCTACTTCTGAAGGAAAATATGGAAGAAGCATCTTTTTGTATTTTTGAGTAATTTTGCAGAATTATTATGCATGTGCTTTAACTATTTTTTACTGTGCAAGGATTTATTGGCGAAAGGAAATGGAGTGGGTACTTGCAAGAGGTTGGGAAGGTGAGAAGAGGGCCTAAGGGGTCCCTAGCACCTTTCTAGAGAATTCTACAGCGATCAGATCTCGAAAAAATTGCTCGCGTGAACTTCTACAGGAAGTCTGCAGGGGCTCTACAGGAAGTTCTACAAGAACAGGCCAAAAGTGGATTTTAGAGGGTTGATGGTGGAAAAATGGTGGGGAAGTGGAAATGTAGGATGGATAAGAATTTTAAGGGGTATAGGAACTAGTAAATGAAGCTAAGGAGTGATGAAGGTGGTTGGATTTGTTCAACGATGGAGAGAGAGCAATGTTGCACAAAAATGTAGAAATTAGGGAAAATTGGGAAAGTGTGGCAAATGAATGGAAGGAATCTAGAATTAGGGGCTGGAACAGGTTGTATGATGGAGGAAGGGTAGGTAGGAATGTATCACAGGTACTCTGCACACTATTTTCCAAAACTGATCAAACAAAGACTGAAAAAAACTAGAGATCTATCTATTTTGACCTAATCTAACTTAAAAAACAGAAACATGATGAACAGAAGTTTATAGACAGGAAATCATGCAAGATAGCTATGGAAACTAAGCAAGAATAGATCTAAACATGAAAATACAACTAATATCAACTTTTCCAACTTAAAATCTAACACTAGCAATTGCATTAGAAGGCAAAAATAGTGTTTTTGTGGCAGCAAGTATGCCTTGGTCTCAGCTCATGGTCCCAAGGAGGGAAAGATGAGATCAAGGACTACTTAATGGCCTTTTTGTAGATATTTTATGTTACCAAACTGTCAAATCAACTTGAAGCATGAAAAACTACCTTGATCATCAGAAACAACCTAAGTAACAAAGCAAGATTTTAACCTAAATAACATAAACTATTCTATGAATGCAAGAAAACACATAAAAGTACACAAAGGAGGTACTGGCACTTGGGTTGGGCCCAACCCCAAGAGATACAGCCTCCTAAGAAAGCCCAGAGCTGGTGCAAAGCGAGATTCATCTTCATTAATCCAAAATAATAGTCATGTCACAAAACTGTTTATAGCAAGAGCTCGAAAATGAGCTGAAATGCAAAGCTGCACTAAAGTGTGAAAACAAACTGTTCAATAGCTAAACTACCAAGGCTTGAAGCCTCCCTAGTTATGCAAATGAGGACTCCCAACAGTCCTCCTTAACTTTAGGAGCTTGGTTGCCCAAAACTGCAATTAATCAGCCACTTCACTAAACCTGCTCGGCTGCCCCTTGAAATCATCTATGGTGCACTGTTGAACTCCAAGCTGATGGTGGAGAACTCAAGGAAGGGGTCATTTAGTGCAAGAGACACCCCTCCTATAAATCCTCAGCCTTGTTCCTTCGTATTTGGCTGCCAATTTGCTCATAAATTCCTAACCTTGGTCCAAAAGATGTCCAAAAATATGCAATAAGCACTGTGGTCAAGTGACTATTCTCATTCATTCAATTAACATAAATATATTTAAAAGCATGCATAAAACTATGAAGAATGGTGGATTAATCGAGAATAATAGGCAAATGAGCCCATAAAGTTACCCGTTTTTGGGGCTCATCATCACCACCCTTCTGAATGTGTTGCTCATACTCTGAGAAACTAATCCAGTTCATCATCTTTGATTGCTTTGACTGCCTCTCTAACATCCCAAGATTCCGAGGTGATGTCATATTCTCGGTCATGAAACCTTGCCTTTCTCTCTGCTTCCTCACATTGCCTATGTTCTTTTTCTTCCTTGACCCCTTCTAGTAGTCCTAAAAGTAATGGAGGACTGAATTTTAGGTCAATCCATTTGGCCTTCAGATTTTGCATTGACTATTTATAAAGTGGCACTCTTGCCAAAGCCTCCCTCATTCTGCTTGGGGAGTGGTACTCTCTTATTTTCTGACTATGGGACAATGTGTTCCATCTCCTTGTGCAAGCATGAATGCAATTATCACCAAATAGTATTTCCATGTCTTCAAAGTGAGCAATGGCCTGAGCTTACCTTTCAACATAGTCTGGGAGAACTTGAGGGTTGTTGGCAAGGTGTTGATGCACATATACTAGAGCTGAGGGATCTTCTGGTTCTGCCCTGATCATGAGTGGCTCACTTAGCTCCCTGTCCATAACCTTCCGCATTTCTACTACCCTTTTTTCCTCATGGCTTAACCAAGAAGCCATAGCCATGAGTTTTACATCTCCAAATGCAGCATTGGGGTCCCATAGATTCATGTTTGGAAGTGCCAACTTGTGTAAATAGAATTTTGGTAACTGGGCCTTATCTTCAGCTGAGCTATTGTCACACAAATACATAAACTGATTGTAATTCTGAAATGGAATGGTGCCCCTTTTGGCCAATGCGTTAATTTGAATTGCAACCATTGATTCTTAAGATATAATACATAGGACTTAGTAGGTTGCCTACATTGTAAGGCTTCTACTACCCAACTAGCCATGCAGGCCATTGGGGCTTCTTTTTCTTACAACTGTTGTTTTAAACCTTGTATTTCTTCTATTGCCTGAGACTCCTTTTCCTGCAGCAGTTTTGTCAGCATCTCAACATCATCTTGTAGCTTTTCCTCTCTCTGTTGTTTCTCGGTTGTTTCCTTGTCTGCTGGAGGTCCTTCTTGCTGCTACTGCCCTCCCAAAATGGACGGCCTATCTTCCTTATGACCTTCCTGTAGCTGCAATTGCTTTTTGAGTAGCTCATTCTCCTCCTATAATTGGGCTCTCTTACTGCTTTCTATGTACCTCACCATGGCCAACTCTCTTCTTGATTCTTTTAGTTGTTCATCCAGGTGGCCTTTGTCTACAACACCCTTGGATTTGGAAATTCTCATCCAAGTGTGAGTCCTAACCCATTATTGTTCCAATGTAAAGAAAAGTGGTACAACAAACTTCTGTGGGATGATCTTCCCACTTTCTAACAAGTTGTAATATGAGCCCAAGCTAGGCTGAGGGCTTGGTTCCAATATCTCCTCAGTCTTGTCTTCTCCTTGTGATTGTTTGGCTGCCTTCTCCTCCAATTTCTCAGTCTCTTTTAACTTGGCTAGAGTTTCCTATAGAGATGTTTCAGCTTCCTGTAGAGTTGCCTTTGAGTCCATCATCCTAATTCTCTCTTTAAAGGTGGAGGTTTTTTGGATTCCTCTTTCATAGGTGATAGATATCTTGGAAAGAGACTCTTCCTTCTTTTTAGTGGTTGTGTCCTCAATGACAATTGGTTCCTTTGATGGTGGCTGGGGTTTGCCCACTTGGATCCTTGCGCTTCTTCTGGCTTTAAAGTACATGGAGGTTTGCCTCTTTCTTTTTCCTTTTTGTTTTGTAGGTGTGCTTAATGCAGCAAGCACAACTGCTACTTCCCATGCCAGCTTTTCAGAGATTCCTCTTGCTGTTGTTCTTTTCCTTCACTTCCTGTAGAAATCTCTATGCCCATTGTTTCTGCCTGTGTTACTGATATCTCAGGGTGTGTCTTTTCCTTCTCTTGATAGGTGCCTGCTTTGGATGTGGCAGTATTATTTTGGGATTTCTCGGCCTTTTCCTTTCCAATCTATGTCCTTTTTCCGTTCTCCGTTCTTGCTGTTGTCTCTTTCTCTGTTTTAGGCTTAGCAATCTTGTCAAATTATTTTTTTCTTTCTATTCCTCCTCTGATTTTCCCTTTGCTTGAATGTCTTGTGCTCCCTCATCATTGTTCTCAATTTCTTCAGTTTGCTCCCCCTCATCACTGCTGGATGTGGTGATGTTCTCAGCTAAAGTTCTAATGTCATCATCCCTGGACATATTTCTGAAGATTTCCCTAGCTATGGGGATAGTATAGGTGTGTAAAGCATCTTCCACCAAGAGTTTGATGAGCCCATGGTGGGCCAACTGATCTGGGATCCCTTCATTTAGCTTTGTACCACATTCAATTAAGGACTGAAGGAGGAAATATGGGATGCTCAGTTTTTTGGCTGGAGGCAAGTCCATCCCATACCTTAATTCATGTAGCAACCTGAAATGGTATCCATAAATGATGCTAAACCTCCCTTCACATGTGATATACTTCATTATTTGATAACTAACTTCACTCCAAAGAGGAGGCAAGCTTGTTCTTCTAACCCTGTTTTTGTCTTCTACAGGATGCTCCTTAGGCAGAAAAAAATGTTTTCTTAGCAACTTGTCCCAATGATCTCTCCTCTTTGCTCCAAGGGAGCCCAGTGGTAGACCAGTAATTCTACTGATGAGATCAGGTGTAAGTTCTGGGTGAAACCCCTAAAACTAACTGTGGCATGTGTCTTCGAGTGTGGTCTCAGGGACATCAAAAACTCTTCAGATATCTCTGCATCATAACCCTCAATTATGTCAAAGAAGGATATCCAGTTTGCCCTAGTGAAAAGGTCCACCAACTCAGGGTGCTCGTGCAATTTGCTAGAGTCTAAGGATTCTTTCCTTATGAATCCTCCTGGCATGGTGTTGAGTGCTCTTTTCATGTTTTAACCAGAAAAGAAAATGCTCAAGTGGGAAAAAAGTCAATCACTGAAACAGAAGATAGCTGAATTCAGTTTCTTCTGAACTCGAGAAGGAATGTCCCAGGTGCTTCTTTGCAATATCAAATGGCAACAATTCTCCTAATTTAAACTACTACCACCTTGAATTTGACTTCCTAGTTTTGAAAAGAAAGAATTTTTCTATAGAACAGAGGATAAGGATATAGGTTCTTTTCTCATCACATAGATAGATATGCACATTCGTTTTTTCACACACACACACAGGCTAGCCTTTACTGCTACATGTATCTTTCTTACAAGAGAATTTGAAAAAGGATGGGGAGATTTCAAATGCAGAGAGAGAAAGAAGCTGTCTAGACTCAGAGAAATATGCAGGCAGACTTTCACTTTTTTAATGCACAGGCAGACTTCCACTCTATTTTCCAATCTACTTCCATGTTCAATCTACCACCTTACTCAAACAAATCATACACAGAGAAGTTTTCCCAAGCCTACCTCATTTTGAGTTTGAATTCCAATGAAAATCCTAAGTTTCCTTTCCACAGAGCTATTCTCTGCCTTTCCTGTAGAACCCTTCTTGTAGAAATCTCCCGGATCCTGTAAAATGAAACTGTGCTTCCGGTAGAGCCCGATAGGTGCGAGACTTTCGAAAAAAGGTAGAAAACTGGTGGAGGATGACTAGTTAACTGCTCTGGAAGCGGTGGATGCGTACTCTAGTCGAGAACATCGTGAGTGCAAAATGAACAAAGGATGGTGAAGTTTCAACTGAGCTGTCTTTTAATTGCGGGAGTGATTCATTATGAGGGGATGAGGTGGACGGACCAGACTGTTGATCCTACATCATAGCCATAATGTTTCTGCATATTGTTTGACCGCCATCACCTCCCTTTCTCCCATTATCCGCTACCACCACTACCAATCCCGAAGATTTCTTCCTGAATTGAGACTCCACACGTGCTGGATGCACAGCTAATCAGTAGTTTTGAATTTAATGGGGCTCGTTTGGATTCCATGAGGATGTGTAACTGGCTGAGGGTGGCCAGTTGACTGGCCATTGAATCCACTCAATCCAAACCATTCCCATAGTCACGCAGCCTTGAAATATGATTTATGCAATTGAAGAATGAGTTTAGACACTTACCTGCGTAGTCGTGGTCATGTTATGCAGATTTCGGATTTTGGAACCCATTTATTCATTTGTTGTTATTGCTTGCGCGTTGCATGCTTGGCCTCAAGCTGTTGCTAATGTTCACACATTCAAGTAGAGCTCCATGCATGTTTCATATGCCATACTTTGTTGTCCCTGTCTCTGGAGTATGTCTTTTAGAGGGATCAGCTGCTACAAGAATCCTGTAGGATTTCCTATAGCTTCTTCTCCTCCTGGAATGCAAGCTAGAATAAGCAGGGCTACACCGCTGATGAGAGTCTCAGCTGATAAGGAGTTTAGATGGAGGGTATCAGGTATGGTGAGTGAAAAACTGCTGCTTTGATTTGTCATTAAAAAAAAATTTCTAGCAGAAACAGGATTTCTGTGTGTGACTGTGTAGGGACATAAAAGTGAGTACAATGTAGGTGTACAGAGATGGAAAAGGGGCAACATATGGCGATGGATGGAAGCAGGGAGGTTTACAGGCCTCATAGACAGATTCCCAACCTTCAGGTCCTCTTCTAAGATCAATTTTGGTTTTTCTATAGGTTCTACAGGATCTTCCTGTAGAAGATATAGAATTTCTTGTAGAAGGTGAAATCTTAGCCCGAATGAGACCAAATCTTAGGAAAGGGTAATGGTCATGGAGGAATAGATTGTGAGGGATGCTTGCAGCTTGTTTATGACCTCTGTCTTTTTCTTGTGTGATCCTCCCAAACCCTGTAATGACCTTCCTGCAACCTGCAATTTATTCAATAGAAATTAGGTGTTTTTTTTTTCTTTTTTTCTTTTTTTTCTTTTTTTTTTTTAAGTTTGAGATAGCTGGGGTGCCTCTAGGAGGTTTTCATCCTCATTGTCTGCCTTGGGTGCCTCCAAGAGGTTTTCACCCAAGGATCTTTTATTCCTTTTTCTTTTTTCTATTTTTTTTTTGAAGGTGTGGGTGGAGTGGAGACAGGGGCCTGCTCCACTACCAACACTGATTTACCTAGAGCTTCAATGAACTCCTGCTTAGAAAGGGGCTTCCTGTAAATTTTCAATCAATGCCCATTAATGAGAATGGGGATGGCTTATTCATCAATGGTCCTGATAAGCACTGAACCATTGTCATTTCATTTCTCCACTATATATGGTCCCAACCATCTTGTCCTCAGCTTTCCTTTGAAATCCTTGTATCTTGAATCATATAACAATGCCCAATCTTCTGGCTGAAATTGCTTTTCTTTAAGGTGACGGTCATGCCATATCTTTCTTTGAAGTTGGACCACCTCTGAGTGGAGAAGGGTCTGCATTCTCTATTCGTCTAATCCATTCAGCTGCAGTAATATTTCCTATTGTGCAGGGCTGAGATCTAGGTCCAGCTGAGCTGCCAACCTCAATGTGTTATATTCAAATTCTATGGACAACAAAGCCTTCTTCCCATAGACCAGCTCATAGGGTGTGAAAGCTGTTGTAGTTTTCCAAGTAGTGTTATAGGCCCAGGTGGCATCAACCAAGTGATCTGCCCATTCTTTTCTGCTGCTACTCACCACTTTAGTCAAAATTTCTTCCAAAGCTCTATTAGTGACTTCCACCTATCCATTTTCTTGTGGATGACAAGGGGCGGAAGTTCTGTGCTTAATCTTGTGATGAGTGAGCAGGTCTTCAATCAGGTTGGAGGTAAACTGACTTCCTTGATCTGTGACTAATTCTCTTGGGTAGCAAAACTTGTAGAAGATATTTTCCCTCAAGAACTCAGCTACTTTTTCTTCTGTTGTTGCCTTGATTGCCTTTGTTTCTGCCCACTTGGTCAGGTAGTCCGTGCACACAACGATGTAAGACTTTTGTTTTGAAGGAGGGTTGATGGTACCCACAAAGTCCATGCCCCACTTCTCAAGTGGCTCGAAAGTCACTTGAAGTTGTAGGGGCATCTCATCCCTTGGAGTCAGTTTCCCCATCCTTTGACATTGGTCACATTGGCTGATGTATCTCCTGACATCTTGATGAAGAGTGGGCCAATAGTACCCTGCCTGTAGAATTTTGAAGGCGGTTCTTTTTGCTGCAAAGTGGCCTCCACAGGGCCCATCATGACAGGTTAGGAGGATGTCAAAAACTTCCTCCCCCCTGACACAATGCCTCAAAATATGATCTGGGCTAAGTTTAAACAGGTTTCCCCCAATCCAAGTGAATGGGGCGCTTTTCCTCACGATCTTGCTCTTCTCTTTTGAGGATACATGTGGCAGAAACTGTGCTGAAACAAAGTAATTCGCTATATCAGCAAACCATGGAGTGAACAATGAAATAGCAAACAGGTGTTCATCTGGCATTTGATCATCCACCATCCCTTCTTCACCTGCAGGCAAATCTAGTCTAGAAAGAAAACCAGCAACAACATTTTTCTTACCTGGCTTATCAACAATGGTCAAATCAAATTGCTGAAATAAAAGTAACCATCTAATAATACGAGCATTTACATCAGGTTTATTCATCAAATACCTAATTGCAGCATGATCAGTGTGTACAAATGTTTGATAACCAGTGATGTAGCATCTGAACATGTTTAGGGAATGGACTACATCTAGGAGCTCTTTCTCGGTTACAGTATAGTTTAACTCTGCCTTGGACAGGTTTTTACTGACAAAATATATGGCATACGATAGCTTCTCTTCAACTTGTCCTAAGGTTGCTCTAATGGATTTGTTCGAGGCATCTGTGTGAATGTGAAAAGGTAGGGCCCAGTTTGGACCTCTCAAGATTGGGGCAGTTACAAGCTTACCCTTCAATGCATCCAGAGCCTCTTGACAGTTGTCAGTCCATATAAACTCAACATCTTTCCCCAAAAGACCAAACAATGGAGAGGCTAGCTTACTAAAATATTTAATGAATCTTATATAATATCCTACTAAGCCTAGAAAACTCTAAACATCTCTTACCTTTTGAGGAGGTGGGACCCTTTGGATTATAGCAATCTTGTTGGGATCCACCTGTAATCCTTGCTGAGAAATTTTATGACCTAGCACGGTCCCTTCAGTCATTAGGAATTCACATTTTTCAGGACTGAGAGACAAGTTCATTTCAATACACTTGGTTAAAACTTTTCCCAAGTTAGTCAATGCTTCTTGGAAGTTAAAACCATAAGGGGTAAATTCATCCATATATATTTCCACTGAATCATGAACCAGCTCAGCGAATATACTCAGTACTGCTCTCTGGAAAGTGGCAGGAGCATTGCATAACCCGAAGGGAAGGACTCGGTAGGCAAAGGTACCCCATGGACAAGTGAAAGTGTTCTTATCTTGGTCTTCCGGGCTGATTTGGATCTGATTATACCCGCTAAACCCATCTAGGAAGGAAAAGAACTTCTTCCCTGCCAGGCCATCTAACACTTGATCTATGAAAGGCAAAGGGAAATGGTCCTTCTTGGTAGCTTTGTTAAGTTCTCTATAATCTACATAGATTCTCCACTTCCCGTTTTTCTTGGGCACAAGCACCAAAGGAGAAACCCACTCGTTGTCAGAGATGGGGTAGATGAATCCTGCATCCAGCAACTTTTGCAGTTCTTCTTTGACAATGTCCTTAAGGGCTGGATTCATTCTCCTTTTAGGCTGCCTGACCAGTTTACAATCCTCTTTAATGTAAATGTGATGGGTACAGACTGAAGGGTGGACTCCTTTCATCTTCTTATAGCTCCAAGCAAAAGCATCCAAATGGTTGTTCAATAAGCTATACAATGCTTTCTCCTGAGAGGGGGATGGGGATGAGTTGATCTTCAAGGTTCTTTGAGGACCAAATTCCACATTCTTAACTCGATGAGAGGTTAGATCAGCCACGCAGAGATCCACTGAAGCACTGGCTTGGATGTCTTCTACCAACTCTTCTAATGGCAGCACACTGGGAGGTGGATTTTGAATCAAATTATCAATAAGGTCGTCCTCAGTTTAAGGACTTCCCCTGGTGGCTTCCATTATGCACAATGGTACAAAGTAGACCTCATCATCATCTTCCTCCTCCAACTAAAGGGGTAAGTCATGTTATAGTAGAGGTTGGGTAGGAGGATATAGGACGAGTTATTTGGACATAGGCCCATTCTTCATGGTCATGCTCCTGGCTCGACAACTGATGTAAGCATTTGTAGTAGCTAACCACTGCCTTCCCAAAATGAGGGGGTATCCAGTGAGTTTTTCCTTTGGCTGAAGGACCAAGAAGTCCGCAGGGTACTCCCAAGAATCAATGGAGACCATGACATCCTCCACAATCCCCTTAGGGGTCACGTTGGAGTGGTCTGCTAATTGTAGTACTGTTGAGGTCTCTCTTATGGAACTCTGAAGGTTGAGTTTGAGCATAGCGTCCCTAGTCATCACAGTAATGGCAACCCCTAGATCAATTAGGGTGTGGGGGATTATGGTGCCATTGATGTGGACATTGACTATGGGACTCCGAGGGTCCAGATATTTTGGATAGATTACTTGTCCCAACATCAAGTCGTACAGTTGTCCTATGACAATGATAGTTGGGGCATCTCTCTTACGCCTACCTAGGTCCCTTAAACACTTCTCTTTGATCAATTTGTTGTAGATTGGTACATCTTTTATGGCCTGGAGAAGTGGTATTTTTACACATAACTATTTAAGTTCTCCCAGAAGTTTAGTCTCTTCTAGGTTTGGTTGCGTGGTTCCAATTAGTCCCTCAAGAAAGGGTGGAATGGCTTTGGGTTCACTTTCCTGTTCCTCTTCTTCATCCTCCTTAGGAGGAGGTTGGCTATCTAGGAGGACCTTCCCAGATCATAGGTTGATCTCCTGAATCTCCACATCATAGGTAGGGCATGTTGTCTCTCCAGTATATACCTATTGGGCATGTCCGCCATTGGGGTTTGGGTTCGGTTGAGCAAGCATCTGGGGTTGTCTTGGAGGAGCAGGAGGTAATGGTTGTGATTGAGCAGGTGGTGGAGGAAAAATAGCGAGAGGAGAGTTTTACTGGGACCTCCACCCATGTTGAGGTGCATTCCACTAAGGTTGTGGCTGAACATGAGAATGAAACGAATGAGCAGCAGGTTGAGTATGGTATTGAGATGGATATGACCAAGGAGGGGGTGCGGACCAGGAAGGATGGGCAGGGGGACCCCAAGAAGGTATGTGAGTGGATTGGTTAGGGTTGTAATAAGTCTGGGATGTCCCTTGCATCCCCTGCTGATAAGGTCTGGGTCCATGTTGCCTCCTTTGGTTCATGAAGTAGAGTGGTTTAGCAGCTTCTTTAGCCCCTTGGTACATAGCTTTAAATCCGGGTAAGGTTGGGCACTGGTTTGTAAGGTGGTCTACCTCACAAACGAAACATACCTCTATGGAGTGCAATGGACACTCGTTCCTAGGATGCTTCCTTGTGCATTTGGGACAAAAGATGGCCAAAGCCCTCTCAGCTTCGTCTTTCTTCTATTGGATTCGGAAGGTATCCATTTGCATGGCAATGGTCTGTCTCACCTCACTTTTAAGGTCTTCCATCTAATTTGAAAACTCATGTTTGGAAAAGATGGCACTAGCTGAAAGTTGACTCCCCCTACCTCTTTTCCGGGCTACCCTAGAATGGTTTCTAAACACAGTCTTTATGTCATCATAAGGTAGTTTGTAGATGTCTCCCCCAACTAGAAAATGGAGGGTATCTAGAAGGTCTTCAGGGACTCCTCGGAGCAGAACCCGCTTCAGGGATTCGGGGAAAAGTGTGCACCTAACCCTTTTATAACTGAGTTGGAAACTTTCTTCATAGTCTTCTAAAGATTCATCACTTCCCATGGTCATCCAAAAGATTTCTCCCTTTGTTTCCTTTGACCTACAGTAATCCTGGTATTTGTTGTTAAAGGCTTGCTGCATCTGAGCCCAAGTTGTGATATTATTTCTAGGTAACCCCATGAACCAGTGTAGTGCTGCATCCTTGAGAGTAGAGGGAAAGAGTTTCAACTTTTTCTCATCTTCTGCATAGTCATAAGTTCGACAAAGGACAGCAAACTCAAACAAGAAGGTATCAGGGTCTTCAGTGGTCAATCCATGGAAGTGAGGTAAGGCTGAGGGACTTATGTTTTTCATTTTTGTGTCCCCATGTCTCTCGGATGGGAAAGGATGGGAAAGGCACCTTCTATTCTCTCCTCATTTCCTATATCGTTTCTATGTTCAGCCATGGTCTCAGGAGGAATGTTTTCTTGCTCTTATTCTGTTATAGGATCCTCGCATATCTCTGGAGGTTCACGTATAAGTTCTTCTGGATCACTACCACCAAAGAAGAGAGAAGGGTGACTCAGTGATGTGGTGGGGGTGTTGGGTAGGAATTTTCCTGAATTGTCTTTATTCCTATGAGGCATGAAATGAAATATTTTTGGTTGGATTTTGTGCTTTTCTCTGCTTGTACCTACAAAACTGAAATTGATTGAACAACAAATTGCAACTAACTAAAATAACCCTTGCTGGAATGAAAATTTCAGAATTGAAATGAAAGCAGGAAATGACTAGTCTATGTTGCTGAAATGAAGTTTTAGAATTGAGATGCTAATCTATGCTTGCAGAAGTGAAATTGCGGAATTGAAATGCTAATCTACGCTTGCAAAATTGAAATTGCAGAATTGAAATGTTAATCAATGCTTGCAGAATTGAAATTACATAATTGAAATGCTAATCTACACTTACAGAATGGAAATTGCGAAATTGAAATGCTAATCTATGAAAGCGAGAAATTTCTAATCTATGCTTGTTGAAATGAATTGAAAGCAAGAAATGTCCAATCTACTTTTGCGGAAATGAACTGCTTAGCAGAATGTTGCAGTAGAAAATAGAAGAAAAGCAGTGATCACAAATACTTTAACGCTTCCCCGGAAACAGTGCCAAAAAGATGGTGGGCTCCAGTATTTAGCAATGATACTGCAACTCTTGGGACTCCCTTCTTTACTTTGATCAACCTGGTAGTTCATAACAAACTTGGAAGCAATGGTGCTATATGCACAAGTACTAGTTCTTACTGCAGGCTGTCACTTGATTAGCTAGTACAAGTTCGCTAGGAGCTGAAGCCAACTTCTATGAGTTCTTAGAAGAAGCTTTTAACTATTATGGATGAAAGCTAACTCAAAAGAGGCTAGTCTACTTGCAAAAGGAAGCGGAAAGCTGAAAGGAAATGCAAACCCTAGTTTTACTGAGTAACCCTACTGGTGCAAGAAAAGAGATGAAAGTTGTTGAAATGGATGCCATTGACTCTTGGAAAGTTAAAATTCATGTGTCTAATCTACTTCTAAAGGAAAATATGGAAGAAGAATATTTTTGTATTTTTGAGTAATTTTGCAGAATTATTATGCATGTGCTTTAACTATTTTTGACTTTGCAGGGTCTATTGGCGAAAGGAAATGGAGTGGGTGCTTGTAGGAGGTTGGGAAGGTGAGAAGAGGGCCTAAGGGGTCCCTAGCACCCTTCTAGGGAATTCCACAGTGATCAGATCTCGAAAAAACTGCTCGCGTGAACTTCTACAGGAAGTTTGCAGGGGTTCTATAGGAAGTTCTATAGAAACAGGCCGAAAGTGGATTTTAGAGGGTTGATGGTGGAAAAACGATGGGGAAGTGGAAATGAAGGATGGATAAGGATGTTAAGGGGTCTAGGACCTAGTAAATGAAGCTAAAGAATGATGAAGGTGGTTGGATTTTCTCAAGAATGGAGAGAGCAATGTTGCACAAAAATGTAGAAATTAGGGAAAATTGGGAAAGTGTGGAAAATGAAGGGAATGAATCTGGAATTAGGGGCTAGAACAGGTTGTATTATGGAGGAAGGGTAGGTAGTAATGTATCACAGTTACTCTGCACACTATTTTCCAAAACTGATCGAACAAAGATTGAAAAAACTAGAGATCTATCTATTTTGACCTAATCTGACCTAAAAACCAAAAACATGATGAACATAAGTTTATAGATAGGAAATCATGCAAGATATCTATGGAAACTAAGCGAGAACATATCTAAACATGAAAACACAACTGATATCAACTTTTCCAGCTTAAAATATAACACTAGCAAATGCATTGGAAGGAAAAAATAATGTTTTTGTGGCAACAAGTATGCCTTGGTCTCAGCTCATGGTCCCAAGGAGGGAGAGATGAGATCAAGGACTACTTGATGACCCTTTTGTAGATATTTTCTATTACCAAACTATCAAATCAACCTGAAGCATGAAAAACTACCTTTCTCATCAAAAACAACCTAAGTAACAAAGCAAGATTTTAGCCTAAATAACATAAACTATTCTATGAATGCAAGAAAACACATAAAAGTACACAAAGGAGGTACTGGCACTTGGTTTGGGCCCAACCCCAAGAGCTACAACCTCCTAAGAAAGCTCAGAGCTGGTTCAAAGTGATATTCATCTTCATTAACCCAAAATAATAGTCATGTCACAAAACTATTTACAGCAAGAGCTCGAAAATGAGCTGAAATGCAGAGTTGCACTAAAGTGCGAAAAAAACTATTCAATAGCTAAAATACCAAGGCTTGAAGCCTCCCTACTTATGCAAATGAGGACTCCCAATAGTCCTCCTTAACTTTAGGAGCTTGGCTATCCAAAACTGCAGTTAATCAGCCACTTCACTAAACCTGCTCGGCTGCCCCTTGAAATCATCTTTGGTGGGTTGTTTAACTCTGAGATGATGGTGGAGAACTCAAGGAAGGGGTCATTTAGTACAGGAGACACCCCTCCTATAAATCCTCAGCCTTGTTCCTTCATATTTGGCTGCCAATTTGCTCATAAATGCCTAACCTTGGTCCAAAATATGTCCAAAAATCTATAGACTTTGTGGTCAAGTGACTATTCTCATTCATTCAATTAACATAAATATATTCAACAGCATGCATAAAACTATGAAGAATGGTGGAGTAATCGAGAATAATAGGCAAAATGAGCCCATAAAGTTACCCATTTTTGGGTCTCATCAGCCTCCTACACACTGAAGTTATCCAAGTACAGAGGAAGGTTTGGCATGACAAGAACACCAAGGACAAGGTTTTTCAAGAAGCGGATTGGGCTCTTCTATATGACTCTAGGTTCAAGGACTTCAAAGGAAAATTGATGACAATGGGAAAGTGCCATGACAATGGAGTTGTTAAAATTAGGACCATGAGGAAGGTATTCCCTTGCATTTCAATGGATACTGATTGAAGGCTTACAAAAGACCTTTGTGTAGGGAAGAGTTCATCAGCACCATTAGCAAGGAGGTACATGTGATTGGAAGTGTCCTAGCTTCCAAGTCACAACATTCTTGAAAACTATTTTTATTTGTGAAATAAAATAAAAAAAGAGGAAAAACAATAAGAGGCCTGGATGAAAACCTCCATGAGGCATCTGATTCGAACTCTTAGGTTGAAAACCTCCTTGAGGCAACCTAGGAGTGAAAAAGAAAAATAAAATATTCCTCAGTGAAAACCTCCCTTGAGGTAACCAGGGCAGGCAGGAAGGTTGAAAACGTCTCTTGAGGCGGCCTATGTGTCCCTAAAAAAAATACCATGACAGGGAACTCCAACTTGTCCATTAATAAATTATGTTATTTTGCAGGTTTTGAAGACATGGAAAATGCAAATCTACAGGGATATCATGCTCAATTTTCATTCCATTTCCCCCACCATCCACTCCATACCATCCATGTCAACCATGTCGCTACCACTCTCATCCATCCCCGAGACTCAAAAATCAACTTTTTTTCATTCTATGGTTTGCTATAGAATGTCTTGTAGCTTCTATACGAAGATCCTATAGTGTTACAGGAAGATCCTGTAGCACTACAGGATGTCCTGAAATGCTACAAGAAAAGGGATCCGATAGAAAAAGCTTTATGCATGGCCTGTTCTAGGTTGATTAGGGTCTCTTCACTTGATCTAACCACTCACCCATCATCCACACATCTCCGATTAACAAAAAAATCACCATCTCCCCATACCTAAGCTCTATCTCATTAAAAAAATAGGGAAAATTAAAAAAAAAAAAAGACATGTCCTCCATTGCACAACCTTTCACTACTCCATCAAGGCTCTTCTATCATCCTCCAACCCCTACACTACTTCCCAGCATCCCTCGGAAGAAAAAACCTTTGAAAAGAAAAAAGGGGTCACTACAAGCTCTCTTGTAGCAACCTATGCCACCATTGCATCAAGCCTGAAATCTAGTTTTCTTCCCATCCATGAAGAGGAGAGCGTGCCATCATCTAGGGACACCTTTCTCTTACTAGCAAGACTCCAGAATAGCAACAACAACAACATCTGAGATATCCAGCCACATAGGAATAGAAACAAGCAATTAGCTATACACGAGAAAAAAGAAGCACATAGACAAAAGGGCAAGGAAGCACTTCCCTGAGCAGCAACACGAATGTCCAACACTCCGATATACACTAATCAAGCACCAGGTAGGCATAGGCATGGTAACTTCTAATCTCTTCCATAGGTATGAAATAATGAAAAATGTGTAAATGTTGAGGAAAGGTCTTTTTTATAAGCTAGAGGTGGCCAATTAACTTGGCCACCCTCAGCTCATGAACAAAAAGTAATCATCATTCAGCATGCCACACAAGTGTCACATTAGTCAAAATCGGTTAAGAGGGAGTGGGTGATGATTACGAGGAACAAGAGAATTATCACTCGAGGTGGGCCAATGGTCCAAATGAGGAAAACTTGTACCATCAACAACCATGACAACGCTTTGAGCCTTGACAAAAAATAGTATAAAACCTAAAGTTTCCTGCATTTTTTGCTCATTTTGAAATCAAGGTGATAGGAACTAGCTTTGGAAGTGATAAGGTGCTAAAAAAAAAGCTCAAAATTCAAAGTTTTTGGATTCGTGTGGAATCTAGATGACCGCATAGTGCTCGTCATCCTAAATCGGTACAACTCATTTCGTGTGAAACGAACTCCATATGACTCCAGAAACGAGTTCTATTCACTTTCCCAAACAAGCAGATTTTCAAAAAAAGGCTAGCCTACTGGTCAGCAATCTCTACTGCTGATGTGGCACTGACTGGGTAGGTTATGTGTTCATTGACTTAGTCAAAGTTCCCTTGGTGAATGGGGTGCTAACAAGTGGCTTCTTTTCATTGGTTTAAATACCACATTTTTTTATTGGTTGGAATGATGCCCAACCACGCGTTGACACGTGGCCCACCTGAAGGATGCCACGAGGTCACCAAAAACCTTTCTATAGTCCAGGCGGAAGCAATGGGGGTCGAACCCATGACCTCCCAACACTAATCCAAAGTCTCTGCTAATACACAATACACCATGTTGCTTAATCATAATGGGCACAAAGTTAATTTATTGTTACATGCCATGTTGTTTGGAAACGGGCCAACCTGCGTGGGGCCAAATACGGTTATATAACCACCCTTGTGACCACGATGGAGGTGGAGTGGGTGCCCGACCAGCAGGGGTGGGCTGTTGGCCTTAGTCCCAGGGCACGTGGCCTAAACTTTCATAAATTAAGCGTAGCGGTCTTTTTAACTGTTCGACAATTTTTCCCGATTTTCGGTGAAATTGTTGCTCCGTTAGCGTGGTTGGTGGGCGAAATTGTGGGATGATTGTGATTAGCAGAAGATTGGGAAAGGCCATAACTTCTTTAATTTTTTTACCAAATCAGGAGCACTACACAGGCATCTTTGGGCATTCTGGAGCCATTGGAATAGGTTCCAGAGCATTCTGAGCATTGTAAAATGATGTATTCATAATTTTGATCATAATATAGAGGGCTAAGCCATTGGAAGCTAGACCAAGGAGACATAGCCTAGGAGGGGTGAACCACTTCATCACGTGCTATTGTGATACTTTTTATGTTGATGTTTATGTCTGTCAATTGTTGTTGTTCAATCATTTTTTTATGTTAATTTTCACATAAAAACACTCAAAAACCCATGTTTTAACTTGCAAACAATCACACATTTCCTCAAGCATATTTAATATAGTCTGAAAGGGAATTTTAGCATAGCAAAACTAATTTTCTTAATTAGATCAAGTTTGGTATCAGAGATCTTGGTTTTATTCGTTCAAGAAGGATTTAACTGTTTACAAGTTTATGTCATGCTTACAAGGTTAAAAATCAAAAGAGGAGAAGGGAAACTGGTTGAAAGCCTTGAAGTTGGGTTAAGGG
Source organism: Pinus taeda (assembly GCA_000404065.3). Classification (NCBI taxonomy): domain Eukaryota; kingdom Viridiplantae; phylum Streptophyta; class Pinopsida; order Pinales; family Pinaceae; genus Pinus; species Pinus taeda. The sequence goes on from APFE031230648.1 coordinate 220,982, forward strand.
GAAGGAGAGAAAGGTTGCCACAATCTCCACCACCAATTCTTCCTCAAGTTGCAGTTGAGAATCTAGTGAGTATGTCTCATGAAGGAGAGCCTACAAACATGACAGATGATGAGAAGGTCTTCAGGAAGGATTTTTTTGATATGACAAAGATGATGAAGGTCCTCTATGAAGAGAGGAATACCATACTGCAGGGTGAAATCTCCAAACCTCCCAAAGGGGAAGGTTCTTCAGGAGGAGGAGGTAATGGAAATGGAGGTAAACCTCCACCCTCTCCACCATCTTCTTCATATTCTTATTCACAGGCATCTTCACCCTCTTCCACTAACACAACCCTTACTCATACTCATCAACATACCTCAAAAGGAACTAGTAAATCACCCTTATTAAAACTTGATGTTAAATTTGAATTTCCCATGTATAATGGTGAAGTGAATGCATAAAATATTGATAATTGGATATGTCAGTTGGAGGTCTATTTCAGAATTCAAAACCTTCAAGAGGGTGACATAAACTTTCAGTTAGCTTCCTTGAGGATGGATGGTGCAGCACTAGTATGGTGGGAATCAAAGACACGAGAGGAGATAAAGAACAAGGTAAGATCTCAATTTATCGGTTTGATTTCATTGCTACAATTAAAAGGAAATTCTACCCTTTAGCTTATATGCAGAAAGCCATCATGAATTGGAAGAAATTTAGACAACTTAAAGGTCAAAATGTGCAAGATTACACCCAATAATTCAGAAAAAATCTCTCTAATGTTAGGTGTAGATTTGCAATCACAAGACACGTTTTTGAAGTACATAGGGGGTTTACAAAGTTACCTTATGCATAATATCTTAATGTTTAATCCCAATAATCTAGATGATGTGTGTGTGTAAGCCACTCATCTTGAGGCAAGAGGGAAAAAGACTCCAGAAGAGGGTAGTAAAAATCCATTTAAGGGTAAAGGAAAAGAAAAGGGTTTTAAAGGGAAGGGAAAGAAAAATGCATCTATTAAGAAGGAAGGAGAGAAATTAACATGCAAGCATTGTTCCAAAGAGGGTCATGATGAAGCTCATTTTTGGAAGCTTCATCCCGAAATGAAACCAAAGAAATTTAACAATAAGGGAAAGCAAAAGGCAATTGCAACCACTCAACAGGATTTGGGATCCAATTCAGGTGATGAAACTAAAATTACAACCACGGGTATGAAGGGAAAAGAATCCATTGCTAGCACCAGTACTTCAAATTCACACAATGAAACTCCAAATGAAAAGAAGAGGATAGAACTTTTTCCCATAAGGGTGATCTCAAAACATTAAAAAAATTGATACACTTTTCGACAATGGCTCTCAAGTCAATCTTATCTCTGAAAACATTAGCAAAATTTTAAACTTGGAAACCATTCCACATAATAAACCATATCCACTTGGATGGGTGTGTGACAATGCACAATTGTAGGTAACTAGAAGGTCTAAACTTAAATTCACCATTACTATTTCATAGATGAAGTGGAGCTTGATGTTGTGCCATTAGACATATGTGGTATTGTTTTGGGCAGCCATTATCTCTACCAAATAAAATCTATCTTCTATAGACATGAAAACAAATACCATTTGTTCAAAAATGGAGTAGAATGTATTGTGAGAGCTAATAGCAAGAAACTAAATCTTTCACTTGTTAATGTGGGGCAGATGAAAAGACTAGTGAATTCAAGCAAGAATTTTATGCTTCTAATTATCAAACCCAAGAATGATGTTGGTAATGAAGCTTTTAAAGGTCGTGATTTAAGATTGTAATATGAATTGGTTGATGTTGTTAACCGATATGATGATATGTTTCAGGAACCAAAAGGATTGCCTCCCAAGAGAGGAATCCAACATGAGATATAGTTGCAGCAAGATAGTCATCTTCCTAACATTGGCATGTACTGGATGTCAGTGATAAAAAGTGTAGAAATTAGAAAGCAAATTCAAGCGTTGTTGGATAAAGGGATCATCAGGCCATATTCTTCGCCATGTGGTTCACCTATTGTTTTGGTTCCAAAGAAGGATGGAACATTGCACATTTGTGTGGACTTTCATGCATTGAACAAGATTACGGTAAAGAATCGTGACCCACTACCTAGAATAGATTATTTACTTGATCAATTGAAAGATGAAAAGTATTTTACTAAGTTGGACTTAAGGAGTGGCTACCATAAAATTAGAATTGTTGAAGGAGACATTTGGAAGAAATCATTTAAAACAAAACAAGATTTGTTTGAATGGTTAGTTATGCCTTTTGGTTTATGTAATACTCCTGCTACCTTCATGCGTGTGATGAATGATGTGTTGAGGCCATTACTTGATGCATTTTTTATAGTCTACTTAGATGAAATCTTAATTTTCAGCAAATGTCATGATGAACATGTCATGCATGTGAGAAAAGTACATGATGTCTTAAAGAAAGAACAATTCTATTTAAAGATGTTAAAGTGTGAGTTTGGAAAAAATTATTTAGTTTACTTGGGTAATATTGTTGGAGGAGCTAAGTTGAAAATAGATCCATCCAAGGTTGATTTCATTTTGAATTGGCCAAGTCCCAAGACAGTTACTAAGGTAAGAATTTTTTTGGGAGCAACCCAATACTAGAGGAAATTCATTGCTAACTTTTCTCCTATAGCAGCTCCTTTGCATGCATTGACAAGTGTGAAAAAGGTTTTTCAGTGGGGAGTCAAACAACAACAGGCCTTTGATGCATTGAAAGAAAATATCATTTCATCTCGAATACTTTCACTTCCAGACTTGAGATGGTCATTTGAGATTCAAACTAATGCTAGTGACTACGCCATGGGTGCAGACCTCATGCAACATGGTAAGCCTATCTGTTTTCATTTGGAAACTTTCAATGGTGTAGTGATTAACTATCCTAAATATGACAAGGAATGGTATGCATCAGTGAAAAGTGTGAAAAATTGGAAACACAACTTGATGGGTAAGGAAATAATCATTCACATTGATCATCAACCATTCTAATACTTGCAAACTCAATCAAAGTTGCAACAATAAGGGCACTTCCAATGGATGGGTTTTCTTCAAAAATTCCACTTGGTAATAAGGTATAATAAAGGTATCTACAATAAAGTTGTTGATATGCTTTATAGGCCTATTGTTAGTGCAAATACTTTACTCAAGCATAATTCTATTTTGCTTGAAAGTTATATTGAGCAATATGCATTAGACGATGACTTTCTGGATGTTTATGCAAGCTTGAGTCAAGGTAACCAAGAAAAGGAATTGGATTATCATTTGCATGATAACTTGTTGTACCATCTTGGCAAGTTTTGTATTCCACGGGGAGAAAGAGTCAACATCATAAGAGAGGCACATACTTCTCTTATTGCAGGTCATTTCGGTGTAAGTAAGACGGTAGCACATCTACAGAGGTATTGTTATTGGCCTCGTATGCTTGAAAGTGTGTCATGTTTTATTAAAGGATGTTCATTATGTGCAATCAGTAAGCCTAGCAATAGGAAGTTAGGATTGTAAACACCACTTCTAGTTCCTTCACGACCGTGCTAGAGTGTTTCTATGGATTTTGTAGGAGGTCTTCCATTGTCAAAAAGAGGTCATGATTATTTGTATATAGTTATGGATAGGTTCAACAAAATGTTATAGCTGAAAAAACTACTTAGTTATTCTTTCATAATGTATGGGTGCATTTTGGATTACCCACCTCCATTATTAGTGATTGAGATTCTTGTTTTGTTGGGAATTTTCGGTCAATCTTGTAGGGATTCATGGACACCAAATTGAAAAATAGTACAACATTTCGTCCACAAATAGATGGTCAAATAGAGGTGGTGAATAGGATAATGATACATATTCTTTGTGGGTATTGCAGCAAGCATCCTAAGTTGTGGGATGAACATCTTCACTATATTCAACATGCTTACAACTAGGCCAAGCACTCTTCAATTCAAACATCACCATTTGAGGCATGTTTGGGATACTTGCCTAAGTCTCCTTTGGATTTCATTTTTGGAAACTATGTTGCTATTGATGGTCATAGTGACATAGAAAAAGCAAGAAGGTCCATTGAACAAATCCAATTGCTACACCAAAGAGTTCAAGAACAACTTGAAAGGAGCCAAGGCAAGTACAAAGCAAGGCATGACAAGCATCGTGTAGATCACAAGTTCCAAGTCGATGATGAATTTTGGCTTCACATTAGCAAAGAGAGGCTCCAAGGAGAAGGTAAAAAACTGAAACGAATTAGATATGGTCCATTCATAATTTTGGAAAAGATTAGTAACAATGCCTTCAGGTTGGATTTTCCTTCATATATGCAAATTTATGTTGTTGTTAATGTTGAGAACTTAAGGTTGTATGAGCCTCCTTTGATTGAAGATCAAGGAGAGAATGTCTAAATTCCTTCCATAGAGGATTTTTCTCCTAATTGCCTTGATGAACTACAACAAGACACCATTCTTGATAGAAGAACAAGGTCTTCAAAATGAGGGAATGTGGATTCCCTTTTAGTGGGGCTCAAGGGAACAAATCCTACAAACACCAAATGGATCGAGATTGGAAAGGTGAAGGAATTGTACCCTCACATATTGAACAACTGAAAGTGATATTTTGGGGTCCAAAAGGCTTCTAGTGGGGAGGAATGATCAGGTGCTCAAAAAACAATAGCTCAAAATTCAAAGTTATCGGATTGATGTGGAACTTAGATGATCGCATAGTGCTCATCATCCTGAATCTGCCACAATTTGTTTCGCATGAAATAGACTCTGCATGACTCCAGAAACAAGTTTTTTTCACTTTCCTAAATAGGAGAATTAAAAAAAAAAAAAGATAGCCCAATCAGCAGCCCGTACTGCTAACGTGGCGCTGACTGGGTAGGTTATGTGGTCGTTGACTTGGTCAAAGTTCCTTTGGTGAATGGGGTGATGACAAGTGGCTTGATTTCATTGGTTGAAATACCACATTTTTCATTGGTTGGAATGATGGCCAACCATGGGCTGACACTTGGCCCAGTCGGAGACTGCCACGTTGCAGCCCGAGAGGCCACCAAAAAAATTGCTATAGTCTAGGCTAAGGTAGCAGGGGTCGAACCCACAACCTCCCAATGCTAATCCAAAGTCTCTGCCAATACACCATACACCATGTCGCTTAACCATAATGGGTGCAGAGTTAATGTATTGTTACATGCCACATTGTTTAGAAATGGGCAGCCTGTGTGGGGCTAGCCATGGTTATATAACTGCCCTTGTGACCACAACGAAGGTGGAGTTGGGGCTCGACCAATGGGGTGGGTCATTGGCATTAACACCTGGGCACGTGGGGCCCCCATGTGGCCTAAATGTTCAAATATTAAGAGCTAGTGGTCTTTTTAAATGTCTGACAATTTTGCTCAGTTTTCAGCAAAATTGTCACTTTGTTAGCGTGCTTGGCGGGAGAAATTGTAGGAGGATGTCGGATTTTGGGGAATTTGTGGTGCAATTAGCATAAGATTGGGAAAGGCCATAACTTCTTCATTTTTTGACCAAATCATGAGCAGAAAGAGGCTACATAGGCAGTTTTGGGCATTTTGGAGCCATTGGAATAGGTTTCAGAGCATTCAATGCATTGTAAACTGATGTATTCACAGATTTGAGCATAATAGAGATGGTCAAGCCATTGGAAGCTGGACCAAGGAGACGTAGCCTAGGAGGGGTGAACTCCTTCATCATGTGTTGTTGTGGTATTGTTTATGGTGATGTCTATCAATTGCTGTTGTTCAATCATTTTTTTTAATGTTAATTTGCACATAAAAATTACATAAAAACACTCAAAAACCCATGTTTTAACTTGCAAACAATCACACATTTCCTGAAGCATATTTAATATATTCTGAAAAGGAATTTTAGCACAAAAAAACTAATCTTCTTAATCAGATCAAGAAGCCATCGAAAAAATCAAACCCTACTCTGACAATTCTACAGAAGGCAACTACAGGAAGTGTAGAGGGCTACATGAAGCTACATGAAACACTAAAATTCAACAGGAAGCCTGCAAGGGTGTAAGAACGGTGCCTAGGGTCAACTTGGTCCTCAATTTTCATGATACCAGGTGTTACAGTGAGAAGTGGTTTATATCTCCTCTGTCCATGATTTTCATACTGGTACACTCTGAACTCTCTTAGTAATTACACTCAACCTATGAATTAAAAAGAGTTTGGTGCTATAAGAGTAAAGAATTTTGGGGCTATAAGGAATTGTATTAATTACAGTCATCAACTAAAGCTATTCTTTAATTCATACTAAAGATATCCTAGAAAACCTCCTACACCTAGCTGAAAATAAAGAAGAAAATGGGAGGGGGATTCAATAGGAGAGAGCCCACAGATACATCAAGAATTCACCTTCATCCCCCTCTGGTAGACATCTTTAGGAGGCATCATTGGTTATGCTTATTTGAGTTGCTCAAAGGATATGATGATGATATAACTTATGAGTTTTCCATGGATCTAAACCCTCAAGCAAGAACAAGTTCTACCACTATGGTGAGAGGGCTATCCATTACCATCAATCTTGAGGTGATCAGCAGGGTGACAATATTTCCTCTACGGGTCCAATGGAGAAAGGAAGACAAGACCAACAATGACCTTGCTAAGAAAAATCTATTCACCAAATATGAGAAACCAATTAAAGACAAAAATAGGGTCAGAAGCGAGAGACTCCCCTATTCCTAGGATGAAGTAGCCTACCAAATCTTTAAATTCATTTCTTGTGAAGGAAGACTGAGCGTATTCTATGGCTATCAGTTCAGGATACTCCATGAATTGAGATTTTGAGCCATATTTCCCATAGATAAAAGACTCAGTGTGCCTTATTTTCTCCTACAGTCCATCATAGACATGAGCTAGAAGGTGAAAGAGGCAAAGCAACAACAATTAGCACACCATGGTCTCATCAAGCTAATAGTGGAGGATGCTTTGAGTAGATCAAGAGTTTTTGTCCTCTGGTCCACATTCATAGATATGGACAGAGAAGCTTTCCTTGAGACCCTAGTCCTTGCACTTGGGTAGAACCCAACCTTAAGTGCTAAAGAAGAAGAAGGAGAAGAAAAGGAAGGAGAAGAAAAGGAAGGAGAAGAAGAGGAAGGAGAAGAAAAGGTAGGAGAAGAAGAGGAAGAGGCAAAAAAAGAAGAGGCAAAAGTAGAATATGGAGGAAGGGAAGAGGCAGAGAAAACAGTGGGAGAACCATAGAAAGAGGAAGAGGTGGAGGAAGAATGAAAGGAAGAAGAAGGGGACATGTATTTAGAGAAGAAAAGGTTGTCTCCTAAACCCACTGCAAAGGAGGAAACTACTTCCCTGGCTGCCTTGAGCACACCCATCAAATCCAAGAAGAAAAGGCAGAGGCAAACTCCCATGTATTTCAAAACAAGGAAAAGCACTCGGATTAGATAGGGGAAGCCTCAAATACCCACAAGGACCCCTCTTCTGATTGAATAATCACCAAACAAGAGAGAGGAGCTGGAACATATTTAAAGGAGGTTGGGGAAACCACATCTCCTGGAGCCATCTCAAAGACTCCCATAACCTATGTAAGGAATCCTATCACCAAGGAAACCTCCTCTAAATAGCTTAAGGAACCTGTCACATTCCAACAAAAAGGAAAAGGCCTGATATAGGAAACACAAGAAATGCTACAGGAAACATAGGCAATGCTCCGGGAGAGAAAGAAAATTCCAGAGGAGGAGAAAAGGGGGTTGAAAGAAGGCAAGGAGGCAATACAACAAGTACAGAAGGAAAGAGATTTTTCCAGAACTTTGGGAGCCTAACCCGCAACCAAATATAATCTTTTATTACAAGTTCATTGAAGGAGGAAGAGCGATCCCATAGAAATTTGCAATCCCTCTCTTCTTTGAGATTGAAGCAAAGAGAGGAAGACCCATAGGTCGATGTAGATTGCCAAATCTAAGAAAGTGGAAGATGTGGGTCTTATGGAAGAAAGACTCATAGAAATGGGCAAGTAGTTAAGTGAGTTGAGGGATAAAGAATACAACATGAGAACACAGTTGCAGGTAGAAAACAGATGCTTGAGGGAGAAATTACAAGAAAAGGAGACTCAATTGGCCACAATGGCAAGCCTCTCCATGGAGGCACTTCAATGTAGACTGCCATCCAAATCCTATGCACTTTTCCTAAAATACCAATGGATGGAGTTCCAGATCAAGACACTAGCAGAGCATGGGTCCATTCCATTCCAATACTATAAACAGTTCATTGATTTGTGTGACAAAAGCGGCATGGAAGACAAAGCCAAATTTGTTGAGTTCTACCTACACAACTTCACCCTAACTGACATGAATGTTTCAGATCCAAATGAAAAATTGGGAGACTTGTATCTGATGGCCCTTACATCATGGATAGGGCATGAGGAGTATAGGGTTGAGGAGGTGAAAATATTATTGGCAAAGGAATAAAATTAACCCCTCTATATCAGCGGAGAGAAGATGAGTTCCGTGGCTATAATAAACAATCACAACATCATTTCCAATGATACTAAGATGGCACCTAGATATCTTGCCACCCAAGAACAAGCCATCTATCAATTTGAGGAAACTCTCAGGATGTTGGAGAAAGAGACCCAACAGGCATGTTAGAGAAGGTGGAATACCCTGCCACACAGTCTGCAGATCAGAGAATATCACACTCTTGAGAGATTGAAAAATGCATTGGCTAGAACACCTCTGTACAAGAGGGCCATGCAGAGATTAAAAATCAACTAGATTTAAATGAAGCTATTTCCACCTTTGTTGTTGGGTCTATAGGAAGGAAGGAAGGAAGAAGAGAAAAGGAATCAGTGGGAAGAGATAGAGAAAAATGCAGGCTTCTACCCTCAAGAAGAGACACCATCTATAGAAGTTTAGGATGTTAGAGAGGCCACCATGGGCCATGAAGGACATGGATATAGATGACTAGGTTTCTCAGAGGATGAGCAACAATTTCAATAGGGGTGATGATGAGTCTCATCAATAGGTAAATATAAGGGTCACAATGCCATTCTTCAACTTATTAAGTTGTCGTTTCTCACATTTTATCCACATATTTTGTTATATTATGCTTAATGTGAGGAGTAAAGATGTGTTACTATGCCATGTGTTATTATGTGAGTTAAATGCAAAAATTGGAGCAAGTTTGAGTTGATTTTGGTGTAGGAACTCAAAGTAGACAAGCAAGAGAGATTCTAGGAGGTGGTCTCCCTCCTTAACTCCTCAAATCAGTCAAAGATCTCCCACTCTATATCATCATCTTGAGTTCACTAGCAGTGAAGGAAGTTAAGTTCATTGGTAGCCAATCCATTTCAAGTGAAGGAAAAGTTAGACCCACCTATACTTGAGTTAGGGAGCCAAGTATCCCTATTTTCTAGGGAGTTTTTGGTAGCTCCATTTTTGTATAACTAAGCAAGCTAGGGGACTCATTAGGATTAAAAGTTATATTGTAGCCAAGAGGCCATTAAGATGAAGCACATTTGACTGTTATTGTTATGATGTTTTTGACACCTTTTGATTGATAATGAGAAATTCTATTTTGATCCAGCACTGAGTTGACTCAAAGGGCTGAAGCTCTTGGGTTAGGGCCCAACCCTAGTAGTAGAAATTCCTCTCTTGTATCTATATTCTTAGCTTAGAATGTTGATTAATTGTTGAAGTTTATTTATGTGTATTTTTAGCTTAGATAGTTGATTAAGTTGTTGCTTATCCATCCTTCCATTAGCTTGAAGAGTAGATTAGTGTTGCAGTCCAATGAAGGAAAATACATCAAAAATCTTGAGACAGTGACCCATATCTCATCTCCCTCATGGTAGCATGATTAGAGGACTCCACTCTCACAACCAAAAAACTGAGTTTGTCTTTTTTTCATTGCGCAAATTAAGTTTCAATCTTAGTTATATAGTTGTTAATTATTTCTTGGAAATATCTGTATTTTTTATTCTATTTCTTAAGATTGTTGTAGCTTAGGAGGTAGTCCATTTCATAGATCTAGCTCTTAGTAATAGTTAGATCAGATTTTCCAAATTCAAATCATGTTTTCCACATTGACATGTAATGATTTGTAAATGGAAATAGAATCAGGTTTGATTGCAGGGTTGTTGATATGCAGGGATTCCTCCTACCAACTCCATCTACGCCTTCTTACCTTGTGTTGATGCATGCCAACTCATATTCTCAACCTTTATTTCCCAGCCACTATGAGCAAGTTGTCTTAAGAAAATTCAACGTTATTGGAATGCTCAGATTGGCCTTGGGTGATGTTCACCTTCCCTACACATTTCACAACTATCATATACCCTTCCAACACTTCATCTCACCATTCTTATCCTCCAAAATCTCTCAGCCATATTGCTGTAGCAGTTCAAGGCATCCTGTAGCAGTTCAGGACATCTTGTAGAAGTTTCTTGTAGCGAACCTGTAGCAGCCTGTTTTGACCTAAAATGATAACATAGCCTAGTGTAGGAGTAGGTGAACCCCTCCAATTGGACTCCATGAACAAAAGTGCCACCTAGACCAGTCCTTTCATTCGTTTCCCTCTTGCAAGATCAGATAGCATTAGATTTTATATTTCTACATTTAGCAATTAGAACTTTTATCTACTTTGCAAGTGTGAATGATATAGTTAATGCATGTGTGTTTGAATTTTGAAATGATAGAATAACCTTCTATTTTCAAGCAACCCTGATAGTTAGATGATCAAGTGTAATATTCGCATAGTTTCCTTTTTGCAAGTGATTTGTGTCATTTCATAGCTAGATGATTTATGTCATTTCATAACATTTACAAGTTGGAAGCTTTCATTTCGTAAATTGACAAGCATTTATTTTCTCTACACTAGAACTATCCTTTGCAGTCTGGTTTCAATAGGTAGACTCCTTTTAGTTTAATAAAGGAGTGGTCTGGAACCCTAATGGTTAAGTGCCCTAGTTGAGAAGTGACATGAGTAGAATGATGCATCTGCTGTGTATATAGTATTGTCACCTCCAAGTTTGTATGAAACCCCAAGTTGATAAAGTAAAAATGGTAGTCTTGGTAGTTGCAACATTCTTGCTACAATACTAGGGCTCATCAGTAAGTGACAAAGATCCAATTTTCACTGGAAATTTTTGAACGGAATTATTTTCTTGCCTGGGTACTAAATTAGCTCATAGCTCATCTTATCATCCTCAATATGATGGGAAAAATGAGATAGTTAACAAATGTTTGGAAGGATATCTTCGTTGCTTTGTATTTGATAAACAAACACAATGGGTCAAGTGGTTACCTCTGGCTGAATGGTGGTATAACACTTCCTTCCATATTGCAGCAA